>JABSTQ010008782.1:0-22545 GCA_013358835.2 Ixodes persulcatus
TTTGAAATACAGCGGACTATTTTGTACCTTCTTGCCTTCGAAAGCTCTCCGCCTTTTCACTATGATACATCCGCGGTTCCAAAAGTGCGTCACCGGCGCCAAACTGACGTCAGCAGAGCCCAGCTCACGCATTGGACACGAGAACTGCGTCACTCGGACGTATGCGCTCGTCAACAATCAATCCGTCGACGAATATTTGGATTCGCGTTCGTGGCCAATGAGTGCCCTGACGGAACTTATTGTCACTGGGAATGACAAGTTCTATGGTGTGCATAAAAAGCACGGCGGAAGCTAGGAGTCATCGCACCGGTGCCGAAGGAATGTCACGACCACGTGATTTCACAATTGGCATTTGAGTTGAGGATTAAAGCTAAGGAGGAAGAAGTAGGAAAATCGTTTCATGACCCCTTTAAGGATTTTAGGTCTGTTATTCAAATGTATGCTGTTGTTTACAAAGTGGATACACATCTAGTTATATGAAGGGTAAATGTAACTTCTAGACAAGTTGACAGAGTCGGCGGGGTCATGGAAGTCCACCACACCATTTGTACTGGGGTTATCCCTTTACTGCCCGACCTTTTTATTTTGACAAAAAGTTGCTTTGTATAGATTGTAGATTATAAACATCCCTTTCTCTGAATTCGCAGACGCGCTGGTGTCGGCGACTCTGCTACACTCGTCCATTTGTAGGAGTAAATCATGGTTCTCCTTTATGTTGGTCATCCTCGATTTTATGTAGACCGGCATGAAGCTCTATTTTTCCTCCGAGAAGTTCTCGGGTGAGACTGAAGCGGGGCAAGTCTTCCGAAGACATTTTCTCAGCGAGGCAGCCGAGTAGCAGGATGCCGAAGTGGCGCTCACCTGCTGCAACTAACTGTCATTACGTCATCCAAAACAGGCCCCAGTGTTCATGCACACAGAACGCAGGATAAAGACCTCGATCGTCCCTTGTATGCTGTAGCTGTCATACTTTCCATCACTGCTTTTCAGCACAATTAACCAGAACAACCAAAGTGTTTGCAACACCGTTTAATTCGAGGCCTGAATGGTTACATCATATAAGCAATGTCAACAAAAAATGTTTGTGGCCGCAGACCGATAAATTTAGGTTTAGATAATGTATGCGTCATAGTTTCAGCCTCAACGCGCAAACATTGTTGATATGTACCTTTCTTGATGACAGCTGCACCAGCGTGAGAGAGCCCACGTCAAACACTTGCACACATATCTTGACCATGGCAAACTTTCTTGCCTTCGACTGGCTTGAACACTTCATTTGTAGCATCACAATAGGTCTTGCTTGAAGCGATGATCATCTCACTACGACCACACACCGGAGCGATGCAGGCGTCGAAGGAGCGCAACCTGTGTACTACGCAGTCAGTCGTCGTTACCCGACGCTGTTCGTTTGGCATTCGGGGCTTTCTGCCCAGGTTCTTCGTTTGTACTTGGCACCGAGTGTTATTTCCTGTGCTTGTGTGTGCGCTCAGTGGCTGGATATAGGCCCCATAGAGCAGTTCGTCAGGCGCAACAGCGTCGCCGAAGAATGTCTGAAGAAACTGCCACCCAGGAAAAAAGTACGAAGATACAATGCACCAGCTTGGCGGACTATGCACTGGGTGCGGAAATCGGGCCCTGCGGATTATACACCAAATGCAAACTATCTAAAAAAAAATATTTAGGCTGACTATACACCTGGACACTGGTGCCTGTTATTATGCATTGTATTTCACTGCTGTTTGTTGTGGCTTGAGACTGCCTTCCTGTAATGATGCAGAGGGGTCAACTGAACCTTGAAATAAATATAGTTTAGCACATCTAGATGCAATGTCCCTTGAAGCCACATGATCAGGGAAAACGAGTGTCATCACCTAATTTGCCAACAGCATACCAATGGGCACGATCAAAACCCACCAAGTCAATGGTCAGTTTTCCACCACAATATTTATTGCCGTGTAATCACCAATTTGGCCCATTAAAAACCTTGAGGCTGTAGCCTATAGCACACCCATTCTGGATCTGCAAAGCTTATGCTGTAGACATGCATCATCACATGAACATGTTTTTTATCAATCTTAACGTAAAACGCGAGTTATGCAACGATATTCCCATATCGGCACATTTGGAGCAAACTGAATGGTCCCACCTGTTACAGTTTTAGCTTTGGAAGCAAACCAATTCACAATACCACCAGTGGCATACATCGTGCCAAGCATTAGTGCCACATGTGGCTGCAAAATGTCTTAACTAGAAAAGCAAACCTAATTGATCCTGTTGATTCAAGCACCTAGATACGGGAGAAATTTTCAATGAAAAAAGAGGTCACTCGAAGGGAAGTTTTCTCGCTGAACAAACATAACTTTTTATTCGACGTTACGCAATGTAAGGCCGTAGACATTCACTTCGTGATCGGTACAGCTGCATTTCTTAGTATTCGGTCGTGCGTGATAAAAACAACTACAAAAACAAAGGTGGATTAGAAACGCGATAGATTCGCCTTTGCACGGAGTACTTACACTTAAAATCGTGTCAACATGAAGCGACTATGGCCACCTTGCTAGCAGCAATCTTAAAATGTATTTGTGTAATCGTCACACCCACTAACCGAAAGCGTTGCTGCAAGTCCCTCCGCTGTCAACTTTGAGTCGCTCTTGAACCTGAAGAACTGCTCTATGAGGCCCATATCCAGCCACTGAGCACACACACAAGCACAGGAAATAACACTCGGTTCCAAGTACAAACGAAGAACCCGGGGCGGAAAGTCCTGAATGTCAAACGAGTAGCGTCGGGTGACGGCGACTGACTGCGTAGTACACAGGCTGCGCTCCTTCGACGCTTGCATCGCTGCGGTGGGCGGTCGTGGCTAGTCGTAGCAGATCGTGTCACCTTTGCTGCTCGTACCGGAACACCAGAGCCGCGTAATATTCTTGTTGCCGAAGTTTATAAGCCTACGTTCGCGGCCAACACACTTTACACAACGCCAACGCCCAGCAAACCTATCCCCTCTTTCTCTTTCGGCGACCGGCCGCCAGGGCGGTGACACCGTCGCTGAAACTCCCCAGTACTCTATTTAGTGGCTCTGTGGCGTGGTATTAGACCAATCTCACCAAGCATTCGACGCATGCGTGACGCCGCAAAACTTTAGTTCACAGAATGACAGCAGCAGGGCCCAAGCGATACACGCTTTGAACGTGACGTCATGCTAGGGAAGGACGGGGCCCCGCACAATGCTGGTAGTTGACTTCACACCGCGCGGATGAGCTTACGAAGGCGTAGGATGCCACAAAATGCCCGGATAAGCGGTGACATGCGCCATATTTAAAAAAAAAAGCAATTAGTTGTTTACATGTGAACTTGCAAAAATGTGCCGCGCTTACGATGATGATGTTCAGCCAGTACGTACGGAATTTTTCGGCTTAGGTGCGATTGCGCTACGAGAATAAAGTTTCGATATGCCGCCGACGAAGTTTTGATGCCAAGGGCTGTCGTGTCGGAAAGAAAAGCTTCCATGCGCACCCCGAAATTTGAAAAGCGCCTCTAGGAGCCGGTCGTAGTAAAATTGTTACGATTTTACGAAGTTCTGGTAAACAACACAATGTTACCGTCATAATCTAAACCCTGAGCCAAGGAGAAATAAAATACAGAAGAAGATGGTTCTCCTTGTCTAAGGGTTTAGATTATGATGTTTTCTAACCAGCTCGCCCGCATACTTCCGCTCCTTGCATAGGTTACCGTGTCGCGGAAGGAACAAGTCGATGCCCCGGTGGTGGCATCCCGGCAAGCGTGCACACGGGAGCCGCCACCGAACGATCGCCGTCTGGCCGGGCTCGAGGCGCGACACTCTCGCCGGTACTCGACAGGAAGCCCGAAAGTGCGCTCGAAACGTGGAAACGGCGTGATAAAACTAAACACTGTGGGTTTCTTTACGGAGGTCTCTCTACTAATAATCGCCGCCCGATTGGTATGCGCTCCGCCCGTCACCCAGGGATTGACATATCACAACGAGAAGACAGCGAATGGGCTTACTGTACCTCCCGGTTGCCCGTCGTCGAGAGCCGGTAGTCCGGGCCCGCCAACCCTTGTTGTCGCCCGTCGTTCAGAGCTCACAGTCGGAGTCCGTGTCCAGGCCTGCGGATCGCCTTTCCCACGCCAGCGCTGCATAGGCTGGCTGTCCCGGGCCATCACTGCCCGAGTCTCGCTGCGCAACCACCCCGGGATCGTCGTGGCCTAGACCAGATGGCCAGGGTTCGCCGTTTCTACCGGTCTTGCTCCAGACCTCGCTGGTGGACCGCTCCGGGGTTCGCCATGGGCCAGGCCAAGCAGCCCGGCCCCGTCGTTCCTGCCTAGCTTCAGCCTCGCTCAGCCCGCACTGTCTCGCGCCAGCTCGTGTCTTCTCCGCCGACCGCCTGTCACGTGCCCTCTGCCTCGTCTTTCACCCTCGGCTCCCACACTCCTCCCCCTCAAGGCCCGGACTTCGGGGACTTCATGAGCCTCAGGGAGACGCTGGGCTTCATGGGCGGCCGCTGTTGCTGTTGCCGAACTGGCCACGTTGCAGCGTCCGAAAGCGGCGTAGGTGGTGGTGGCTAGCGAAGCCGGCAGACAATGCCAACCTGTCCGTCGCTCGCTGTCCCACTCACCGCGATGCAGCAGGGCGCTTGCTCTAAAGGTCTGTTCACACGATGCATCCTTTAGGCGCGCAATAGTTTCGCGACACTCAAGTTTCGCGAAATGTGCTCGTTCACACGTACCGCCTCACGCGCGACAACGATGACGTTTAGACTCGCGAAAATAGTTTCGGTGTTGACCATAATATGGCGCTCCGAATCAGATGGCTATTTATCTGAGGACCTTTTTTGCGCATTTTATGCAGTCAATTCACTTTATTTTTTTTTTTTTCTCACATACTGCACTACTTGGAGCGATCTCGCATGTGCGCAAAGCCGATTGAGGCGGCAACCTGTACGTGCAGGACATGTGCCGGCGCCGAGCCCTTACGCAGCCGATTCATTGCCAAAGCTCCTATCAATGCACATGGTATTCATAGAAACGCTACGTGCCCAATCTGGTTACTTCTCGGCCGCCATGTCTGCCCCGATTTTACTGTTCCCTACTGTTTTAGAGGGCGCACATGTTTCACGTTCGCTTGTAAACAAAGCAAACTTGGTTTCAGTTTACTCGATAGTCTCTTATCCAGCGGTATCGTCGCGACAACATTGCTATGAGCACTATTCTAATCTCGCCAACTTCCGCTAATTGTCTTCGTCCATCGCTGGATTTTTTTCCGATATGCTACTCACTTTTCCTTCAGTGGTGCTTGACGTGCTTGCGGAAGCGCCGGCAGTATCCATCGTTCGTGGTTTCGGTTTTTTCGGATTTGGCTCGGCTACAACACCGGCAGTGAAGTGGTCTTCTCAAACAGCTCGCTCCCCCCTCAAAGGCCACGTGAGAGCGTTTCTGAGCAGGCCATTGGCGGCGCCGTCAGAGTGATTGACAGGACTCGGCAAAGTTTCAGCAAAAGCTCGCTCCAGAAGCGAGGTGTGTGCGCAATTTTTTTTAGATGCGCGCGTCCTTTTCGGACTCGTTCAGACGGCGCAACCATTTCGCGAAACTACATTTCGCGACACTAGATGCGCGAGCAAAATGCATCGTCATGCGCGAGAAAAATGCATCGGAACGGGCAGGTCCGTCCGCCCGACGCGGACGGACCTGCCCCGTTCCGCTTAGAGGTCGCAGCGGGCTTATAACTGACCGCCTGAACCGTTCGTCAGGCCGAACAACTGTCAGCCACCCTGAACACTTGGGAAAACGAATGGGCCCGTCTTCCCTCCCGGTGGGCTTCCTGGGTTACGCCTACGCCGTCTATGGCCGTCTTTCCAAAAAGTTATTCTGCGCAGAACAAAGTGTTAAAACAACACACAACGAACAAGTACTCTGCCGCAGACTGTGGCAGTGGCCATAGCCTTCACCACAAAATTGCTTGCCGACGGGTTCGTGTACCATGCGGCTAACTCAGCAAGTCCGCATTCCAGAGCTCGCTCCTGGGTCGCCAAGAACAGGGGATTTCTTGTGTCCTAGCGCAACCCCGTCGCGACGACGGTAGTATCTTTTCAAGTCAGCGATGTGAACCGGGAAAGCCTCCTCGTTTGTATCTCGCCGAGTAAGCCTAGAAGTAAGACACGACGCTCGCGTCTTTATACCTCAGGTTCCCTTCTCACCTTTCTCACCTCGGAGCAAGCGATGCGGCAAAACCACTAGCTGCGTTACTCAACGCGTGAGGTTTCTTCAGAACAGGTAACGATGGTGTAAACCTAGTCCATCTTTTGCGCTAGTGAAGGGATCCAAAGCCTGTGGCGGGATTGCCATATGCCACACCCGCGTTCCGCAACGGCTACATATACCATGTGCTACTCGATGTAAGCGTCAGCGTCCCGTTCCGTCCACGTGTATACGAGCTCTAGGGACTGATCGGTCCTCGGAGGGGCGGCAGCTCAGCGAGCAAGCCCGCTTGAATCATTCATGCCTCATGGCAAGCTAGACAGCTACAAGCCACTTAAATGTCTACCGCCTCATTCCCGGCCAGGTCGTGACGCGGCATAACTTATTAAAAGTCTTGCAGTCACTGCCACGACCGGCCAGAGTGAAGTCGAGAAAGAATCATATAAATCATTTCGTAGCTTTCTTGGAACGACCCCCCTCAAGGGAGAGTCGTCCCACTGCCCTTCGTCGATTGTTGGAGTGACGCGAAGCAACTAGCCGTCTTGGCCCGGCAGTTACAAATCATAGTGCTCATTAACTCGCCTGCCAGCGTTCCCGGTGTCAACTGCAATTTCCGCCAGTTTACCCGACACCCGCTGACAATATCGCGCGCCAGTGTTCGACTGCCATTCCCGCAGTCTTTCCGACACCCACTGACATAAACCCATCTGCACCCCGGGCCTCGACAAACGCTTATTTGCCTACCGCATCACCCCAAGCCTAAATCTGCAATGAGTCCTGGCTGTTTCCCCTCCTGCCAGTCGTTATCTTGCCTTCCAGCGAACATGCCGTGCCTTTCCTCTGCCTCCGATAACGACTTTCTTACATCTTAACCGCACTCCTCGTCTCCTGCCAACCATTATTCTGGGGTACCCGAGAAAGCGCGTCCGCAACCTTGTCTTCCGAGTACTTTTGGTACTCGACACAAGGAGACACCTCCTGAGCTCTGCTGTGAGACAAGTCACCCAAATCCCAACATACTTTGTCTCAACGGGCATCGTTAGCGTTAGTGAACAACCCGCTCAACGAATTCGTGGGACTCCCTGGGGACGACTAGAAGCATTGGGGCATACCGAACGGGCCCCACGTTGGGCGCCATTTTAATGAGGGTTTCTTTACTGAGGTCTCTCTACTAATAATCTCCGCCCGATTGGTATGCGCTCCGCCCGTCACCCAGGGAGTGACATAGCACAACGAGAAGACAGCGAATGGGTTTACTGTACCTCCCGGTTGCCCGTCGTCGAGGGCCGGTAGTCCGGGCCCGCCGACCCTTGTTGTCGCCCGTCGTTCAGAGCTCACAGTCGGAGTCCGTGTTCAGGCCTGCGGATCGCCTTTCCCACGCCAGCGCTGCGTAGGCTGGCTGTCCCGGGCCATCACTGCCTGAGTCTCGCTGCGGAACCACCCCGGGATCGTCGTGGCCTAGACCAGATGGCCAGGGTTCGCCGTTTCTACCGGTCTTGCTCCAGACCTCGCTGGTGGACCGCTCTGGGGTTCGCCATGGGCCAGGCCAGGCAGCCCGGCCCCGTCGTTCCTGCCTAGCTTCAGCCTCGCTCAGCCCGCACTGTCTCGCGCCAGCTCGTGTCTTCTCCGCCGACCGCCTGCCACGTGCCCTCTGCCTCGTCTTTCACCCTCGGCTCCCACAACACAAAGGGCATCTACATCACGAACGGACAAATCCGATGCAAAGGCGTTCGCGTACGTAAACAACGGTAGAAAAGCTCCGTCGCTCGCCACTATGAAATGCGTCCTGCAAACTCGGTAATGTGCAGCAGCATCCCTTCCCTGCAACTCGTACTTTCTTTAACTCTATACGGCACCTCTGTCCCGGGCCATGCCAACTAAACGATCGTCGGGATACGTAGCAACTGCTACAGCTGAGCGCGGTACAGTTTATCGTGGCTCTCGTTGCGAACGGCCGTCGACTCAACCACCAACATGGTGGTTACCGGCGTTCGACGCCATCATGTGACGTAGGTGCAAGGCATGCGTGTTTGCCCCCAAACGTCATGACTAGTTAATCGACGCGGTACTACCTGGCTTGCGCCATCATCATCGCCAGCACATTTTGCAGCGTCTCACAACAAGCCTGACGCTATATACGGAGAGCAAGTCGTCTGCTTCTTGCGCAGGAGTTGTCGTGACGTCAGAAAGACGCCGAGCTCTGATTGGCTCAGATTGAAGAATAGTGGGTAGACCTCAGCTCTACCAACTATCTTTCATTTTGAACCAATCAGAGCTCGGTGTTCTAACGCTACAACAACCCCTGCAGAAAAAGCAGACGGACTTGCCCTCCGGATTGGCGACGTGCGCGATCGAAAGTGTCGCTGTGATTGGCCTTTAGCGATTGGCCGAATGCTGACTTTGACGTAAGCAAAGGCTTTCTCATCGACATAAATAAGAGTAATGTAAGAACTTCAATTGGCGACGGTGTTGGCAGTGTGGTTTCAGAGCGCAATGGTTTCAAGCTTCCACCATGCTAATTACAAACACTACATCGAACTTGTTGCTCACAAGGTAATGACATCACGAGAGGAAACCATAGAGGGCGCCACCAAAACATCTCGCCGCTAATAGCACTTCGCAGCAACTCTGGTCGAGATTCGGCGTGTTTGCCGCTTGGGACGAGTCGGAGATTCACTAACGGTGACGTCACGTGCAGGCCTTGTTTTCTATATATGTTAACCACGAAGCCCAGACTACAGCCAGAGCTACAAGCGCGACCTGGCCCGCGCTCCTGGCTTTGGGACGTGCATTTCTAGCTTGGGTGCTCGTTCTGGGGAAGAACGCTTCGAAGCAGCGACGTCGAGCTCTCGTGCTTGTGGCATTGGCTGGAGTCCCAGCTTTGCTGGCTACTGCCGTCTCGTGCTCTGCGCGCGCAGAGCTGCAGCGAGGTTCTTGCCTATTACCTCTAGGGTGCCTTCATGTGCGCTTTGCTTAGGATGGAGACATCTGGCCATTTTGTCCCACACGTTTATTTTTATTTTTTTTGTTCAGAATCGTGTGAAAGAGCGTGTCCCTGCACGCGTTTGTAGCGCTGACTGTGCTATGGTGACATTTTGTTTTCGTCGATTTCTTCGTATTTTCTCCATGAGCGCGTGCTGTCGGCATTGCGTACAACAAAGGGTGGCGTCACCCTAAACAGAAGGACATTGAGGCACCTTAGTTACCTCCATGCACAATGGCACAGGGAGGCGTAACCAAAAAGGGTGGTGAAATCGGTCGGTGCATTTAGTTCTGGACGTTGCTTTTACAGGACCTCGGAGAATTGCCATGAATCCAAAGAAGGAAATCGAGAAAATGGCAAGATGGTGGCATAGTTGTGAGGCAAAATGGATCCCAACTGTGCTTCATCAGGCCTGTTTCTTGCTCTCCACACACACCGCCCAACGTGCTGCCTTCGGAACGTGCAAGTCATCGGACCGGCCTGCTTGCAGAGGCCACGGTTCATGGGTGCAGAATCAGAGACCACCGGGCAAGCCACTTTGGCCACAGAAACTATATGCATGCCAAAGGCACAGAAACAGTCAATCAAAGCGCCTAAACAATTGTTTGTTTGTTTTTAGGGGGAAGGCTTTTAACACTGAATATGTTATATGGCTGGTTCCGAACCCTTTCCGGTTTCGCACTTCTGAAACGGAAAATCGAAACACCGACTGCCAGCCGACCGCTGACGCCGCGCGCCCGTCTCCAAGCTGAATAGAAACGCGTGCCGCGTGTCACATCACGTGATAAAACACACCCCGAGTGATTAAACGCTCCCCGTGATTAAACACACCCCGTGATCACGTGATTAAACACACGCAGAGAGTGAAGCCCGGGGCTTTCTGAGAGATAGAACGCGAAAGAAAGCGACAGAGCAACGGAGAAGAAAGGCAGACGCCAGGTTAGGCGTGCTCACTTTGCCGCGACGGGATGAGCAGCTGGCGCTCTAGCTGCACTCGACGCTGGTGCCTTCTCATTCTTCCGTTTTCCACACGCTCAGTCTACTACGTCGCACAGTCACACAGGCTGGGGAAATCAAGGACTAATTCTTCACACAGGCGCTAAGAAGGCGAAGGCCCGTCAGTCTTTCAATACGATACTGGTCACGAAACTTCTCCGCGTAATGCTATGGAAGAGCTTCGAACGCAAAAAGGGCATGACGCTAGCGTCGACGAAAATGCTAAGAGCCGCCAATCGTATTGCTGAGAGTCTGGCAACCAAAAAGTGGTATCAGAACATCGAACCCAGTCTAAACTAAAGTCACTGGGTCCTGGGAAGTATGCTCACCATTCTCTTTCATGGAATGAGCAGTTTCTCTTTGACCTCTTCATTCTTGGTGGGCCTAGTGCCACTAAATAAGCTACGCTTCAGAGTAACGACACTTGGCCATATTGTGGCTTAAAAGCATGGTTGCCAGTCATCTGAAGCTTTATCTGAAATCACAGGAAACGCTTTTTTCCGTCCTCCACAAACGTTTAAACAGTCCGCGACAAAGAAAGCAATATTACATGAGCTTCCTAACACCGAATCGAATGCTGAGGAAGTCGCACTTTTGAATCATGACGATCTGCAGTTGCGTCTGCCCTGCACAAGCCCCAATATGGCGGCGCCCACAACAATGTCGAAGAACGGAGTGCCGATACTCTAAGCGCAGCTCATTTAGTGGCTCTAGGTGGGCCTATCTAAACTCGTAGGTGCGGCTTTATAGAGTTACTTTTATAGCGAGATTTGGTATCCCCACACCTGCGAAACAAGCGTACATCTTCGTACCACCATCACATGCGGCGTCGATGCTTGAATGCGTTTAAAGAGAATTTTACCGTCTACCGTATACGTAGGCGGTAAAATCTTACGTTCTTACGTGATACGTAAGAGCGTAAGATCTTCTTTTCTTAGGTTATAAGTAGGAAGAGCATTATAATTCTAAAATTCTTGTGGAGATAAGCATGATTAATAAGTTTATTTATTTATTTATTTATTTATGTATTTATTTGTTTATTGTACCCTCAGGGCCAGAGGGCATTACGGGGTAGGGTGGGTTACAAAAGGAAAATCACACTTAAAGGAGCTGTGCAACGATTTTAACGTTGAAAGAATTGGCATCTTCTACTTTTGATATTGTTCACCTTGTCACAAATGACAGAAAACACACTTCCTTTCATCGAAATGTTGCGATTCCGCAGCGTAATAGCGAGGCAAAAATTATAATATTTCCCGACCTGCAGCCGCGAGCGGCGGCCATGAGAAACATGCGGCATGACGTCAATGGGAGGTCTTGTAGAAAGATTGCAAGTTGTGCGAATACCTGCTCGATAAAAGCTAACTTTTCTATAAATCTTGTCGTTCCAACATAAATATAAATGCGTCAAAAGCCTGGTATCATCGACAAAACTGTTATTATACGGAGTTTTAGTGGTGCCATTTATCCCAGGTCCACAAAACCGTCAGCTCTATCTGCTACCGCGAACAGCCGCCAGAAGCCAAAGGGGGAGGGGGACAGGGCCGGACGGGTATGGCCGGACCCGGATGAGACTTTCCTCCTTTCACCATATTGTTCGCGCTGCGCCCCCCAGCACGTGGTCACGCGGTCGCCAGCGGACGAGTTTTCGGTGCTCACTGATGGCTCTAGAGAGAGAACTTTACCGGAACCCCGCGCCTACCCCATCGACGTCACTGTGCACGTGATCCGGAAGACGATGTACGAGTTGAGAGGTGGCAAAAACCTGGATCTTTTTCATTTTTTTTAAATAAAAACTAGGGTATCCAGGCAAAATCTGTTTTCTGTAGTTCACTTCAGAAGTGCCAGGCATCAACTTCCACAATTATTTAAGCAAAGCCCTGAAATTGTTGCACAGCTCCTTTAAAATACAAAATGACAACCTAAGAAAAATAGAAACACGAACATAGTATCAATTAACTTAGAAAATGGGTAAACAACGCTTAAACATAATAGGATTTGTTACACACACAACTGACGATGTAAGGTGGTTCCACGTTTTCGGGATGAACAAAATATAAAAAGTAGTGGTTTTACAAACAGGTAGACTAATTTTGTGTTGGTGATCGACGCGTGGCAAGACATATGAGGGAGGAGTTAGTAATTTATGACTCAAGGAAAAATTGTGATAATAAATTTTACGAAACAGACAAATAGGGATAGCTCACGGTGTGAGGAAAGTTTAGGTAGGTTTAAAAAAGATTTCATAAATGTTAAGCTTGCAGTACGGTGATAATTAGTAAGAATATAGCAAACAGATCTATTTTGAATACTTTCGACTGCTGTTGTAAGTAAGCCAGTGCCGGGATCCCATATGGAAGAGGCGTATTCCAATTTAGGGCGGACAAGGATTTTATAGAGTAATAGCTTGACAGACACAGGAACAGATGAAAAATTACGTTTGAGGAAGCCAAGCATGTGATTAGCATTGCTAGTTATGTAGCAAATATGAGGCTCCCGAGATAAGTTCGATGAAATATGGATTCCCAAGTACTTATACGATGATGCCCGCTGCAACAAAACACTGTTAAAATAGTAGGAAGAAGGGTGCTAGTTAAGTCGAGAAACAGTCATTACTTTACACTTGTTAATGTTAAACAATCAATGTCAGACTGTAGAATAGCAACATCAAAAGTGTTAGTCATTTCATGGTAAAGAATGCAATCATATGCAAATAAGCTAATACAGGACGAAACGCATGAATGTAAGTCGTTAATAAAAATAAGGAAGAGCAGGGGACCTAAAACCGAGCCTTGAGGGACACCTGACGTCACGGGAGCTAGACTTGAAGAAGTATTATTCACGGACACAAATTGGGAAATCGGTTATTAAGGAAAGTACGAATCCATAAAAGTACATCCTGATTAATGCAAAGTTCGCTGAGCTTATGGAGTAGTAAATTACGTGACACTTTATCGAAAGCTTTAGCAAAATCAAGGACGATACAATCCACCTGAGAACCACGATCAAGAATAATGTGAAGGTCACGAGTAAAGATAAGTTGAAGATAAGTTGAAGTTAGTTGAAGATAAGTGAAGATAAGCTGGGTTTCACACGAAAATAATTTACGGAAGCCATGTTAAGCAGGAGCAAAGAATGAATTAGTTTCTAGGTATTCGACGAGGTAAGAAACAATAATATGCTCAAGAATTTTACACGGAATGCTTGTTATGGAAATGGGATAATTGAGCGGAGAAGGATGATCACCAGTTTTATGTACAGGCACCACTTTACCCACTTTCTAGTCGTCAAGTAAGCAGCCTAGGGTAAGTGATTGTTCAAATAATTTAGATAGTATTATCGAAGAATAGTCTTTCGTGCTTAGTAAAAAATTTAAAATTAATTTCGTCGACTTCTGCGGAGCAAGATATTTTTAACTGTTCAATTATATTTAAGATTCCACTTGTTTGAATTAAGATAAGGTACATGGGCGAGAAAGCACGTTGTTGAAGTTGAGGTAAAGTTGAAGAAATACTTTTTGAAAATGATTCAACGAAAGTAGAATTTAAAACATTCGCACTGTCATCGGAGGAAACCGGTTCGACTGATAAACTAAACAGAGACAGTGTGCCTGTTTTTGTCGCCGTTAATCGCACTCCAGAACTGGTTGGCGTTGTTGGTTAGTAGTGATGGCAAGGTGACAGAAAAATAAACTGACTTGGAATCCGCAATTGCGCCTTTGTAAGCATTGGCTGGCTCGTGATATTCGAGCCATTTAATTTCGGAATTTGTTAACTTCGCTGCACGAAATTTGGGCTTCTTTTTATTGGAAAGTCTTTTTAGGGTGTTATTGAACCAAGAGGAATTGGAAACAATTGGGATGTTACGTAGCGGTATATGTTTATTAGTTAGGAGCTAAACTTGCGTCTTAAACAATGTCCAATTTAATACTAAAGAACGGTCAAAAAGTGGTCTAAATAATCGTTAAGAAAAAGGCCTAGGGCACTGTAATTACATTCAAAGTCACCTCTACCATAGTCTCGTATTTTTTCAAGAGTTCGCTGTGCTGTTTTGGAAGGCGTATCGAGTGATAAATTTAATAACGAGTGATCACTGAGAGCCGGCATGAAGGTAACAGAAGAAATAAGTTCAGAAGAAGTTGACAAGGTGAGATATAATACGTTTACAGTTGTAGCAGTGATTCTAGTAGGAAGAGACACCAGCTGCGAAAAACTGAAATCATGACATAACCTTATAAATTCTTCCGCATCTGATGAAAAAGGGTTAGAAAAGATAGGCGGGTTAGTCTATACTCTTTGAGAATGATTGAAGTCACCAAGAAGGATTATAGGAGATGAAGGAAAGCGTACTATTATTGAGTTCAAAACATGATGAAGATTTGAAACAAAAGAAGGATTAGCTGATGGCGGACGATAACACCCGGCTAAGATAACTTTTTGAAAATTCAAACACAAGCAACAACATACTATTTTTGAATCAGTATTCAAACGCACACAGAAAGAATCACTGTGATCGGCAACTCTCATGCAGCACTCATGTGTGCACTATGTCTAATCCTCTGATCTTCTTCACGCAGCTCCTAATCGCTCAGGCTGCTTTCGCCTGCCCGTTGTCGCGCCAGCATGACTCAGCGGACCGCTCCGTCACTGTGCCGCTATCAAGTTTGAAGACTACTCAAGGGAACGTCAGCGGCACCACCTTCCACGCCAACAGCGAGGACGTCAACAGAAACAAGCGCCTCGTCTTTGACGAAAGCACAAGATCGGCATCGACATCAACCGTGGCCTACGAGGCTACAAAAGGGCTGTCTGAACTGGTTCGCCATCAGAGGGCAAGGCAGCACTCATGTGTGCACTATGTCTAATCCTCTGATCTTCTTCACGCAGCTCCTAATCGCTCAGGCTGCTTTCGCCTGTCCGTTGTCGCGCCAGCATGACTCAGCGGACCGCTCCGTCACTGTGCCGCTATCAAGTTTGAAGACTACTCAAGGGAACGTCAGCGGCACCACCTTCCACGCCAACAGCGAGGACGTCAACAGAAACAAGCGCCTCGTCTTTGACGAAAGCACAAGATCGGCATCGACATCAACCGTGGCCTACGAGGCTACAAAAGGGCTGTCTGAACGGTTCGCCATCAGAGGGCAAGGCAGCACTCATGTGTGCACTATGTCTAATCCTCTGATCTTCTTCACGCAGCTCCTAATCGCTCAGGCTGCTTTCGCCTGTCCGTTGTCGCGCCAGCATGACTCAGCGGACCGCTCCGTCACTGTGCCGCTATCAAGTTTGAAGACTACTCAAGGGAACGTCAGCGGCACCACCTTCCACGCCAACAGCGAGGACGTCAACAGAAACAAGCGCCTCGTCTTTGACGAAAGCACAAGATCGGCATCGACATCAACCGTGGCCTACGAGGCTACAAAAGGGCTGTCTGAACGGTTCGCCATCAGAGGGCAAGGCAGCACTCATGTGTGCACTATGTCTAATCCTCTGATCTTCTTCACGCAGCTCCTAATCGCTCAGGCTGCTTTCGCCTGTCCGTTGTCGCGCCAGCATGACTCAGCGGACCGCTCCGTCACTGTGCCGCTATCAAGTTTGAAGACTACTCAAGGGAACGTCAGCGGCACCACCTTCCACGCCAACAGCGAGGACGTCAACAGAAACAAGCGCCTCGTCTTTGACGAAAGCACAAGATCGGCATCGACATCAACCGTGGCCTACGAGGCTACAAAAGGGCTGTCTGAACTGGTTCGCCATCAGAGGGCAAGGCAGCACTCATGTGTGCACTATGTCTAATCCTCTGATCTTCTTCACGCAGCTCCTAATCGCTCAGGCTGCTTTCGCCTGTCCGTTGTCGCGCCAGCATGACTCAGCGGACCGCTCCGTCACTGTGCCGCTATCAAGTTTGAAGACTACTCAAGGGAACGTCAGCGGCACCACCTTCCACGCCAACAGCGAGGACGTCAACAGAAACAAGCGCCTCGTCTTTGACGAAAGCACAAGATCGGCATCGACATCAACCGTGGCCTACGAGGCTACAAAAGGGCTGTCTGAACGGTTCGCCATCAGAGGGCAAGGCAGCACTCATGTGTGCACTATGTCTAATCCTCTGATCTTCTTCACGCAGCTCCTAATCGCTCAGGCTGCTTTCGCCTGTCCGTTGTCGCGCCAGCATGACTCAGCGGACCGCTCCGTCACTGTGCCGCTATCAAGTTTGAAGACTACTCAAGGGAACGTCAGCGGCACCACCTTCCACGCCAACAGCGAGGACGTCAACAGAAACAAGCGCCTCGTCTTTGACGAAAGCACAAGATCGGCATCGACATCAACCGTGGCCTACGAGGCTACAAAAGGGCTGTCTGAACGGTTCGCCATCAGAGGGCAAGGCAGCACTCATGTGTGCACTATGTCTAATCCTCTGATCTTCTTCACGCAGCTCCTAATCGCTCAGGCTGCTTTCGCCTGTCCGTTGTCGCGCCAGCATGACTCAGCGGACCGCTCCGTCACTGTGCCGCTATCAAGTTTGAAGACTACTCAAGGGAACGTCAGCGGCACCACCTTCCACGCCAACAGCGAGGACGTCAACAGAAACAAGCGCCTCGTCTTTGACGAAAGCACAAGATCGGCATCGACATCAACCGTGGCCTACGAGGCTACAAAAGGGCTGTCTGAACGGTTCGCCATCAGAGGGCAAGGCAGCACTCATGTGTGCACTATGTCTAATCCTCTGATCTTCTTCACGCAGCTCCTAATCGCTCAGGCTGCTTTCGCCTGTCCGTTGTCGCGCCAGCATGACTCAGCGGACCGCTCCGTCACTGTGCCGCTATCAAGTTTGAAGACTACTCAAGGGAACGTCAGCGGCACCACCTTCCACGCCAACAGCGAGGACGTCAACAGAAACAAGCGCCTCGTCTTTGACGAAAGCACAAGATCGGCATCGACATCAACCGTGGCCTACGAGGCTACAAAAGGGCTGTCTGAACGGTTCGCCATCAGAGGGCAAGGCAGCACTCATGTGTGCACTATGTCTAATCCTCTGATCTTCTTCACGCAGCTCCTAATCGCTCAGGCTGCTTTCGCCTGTCCGTTGTCGCGCCAGCATGACTCAGCGGACCGCTCCGTCACTGTGCCGCTATCAAGTTTGAAGACTACTCAAGGGAACGTCAGCGGCACCACCTTCCACGCCAACAGCGAGGACGTCAACAGAAACAAGCGCCTCGTCTTTGACGAAAGCACAAGATCGGCATCGACATCAACCGTGGCCTACGAGGCTACAAAAGGGCTGTCTGAACGGTTCGCCATCAGAGGGCAAGGCAGCACTCATGTGTGCACTATGTCTAATCCTCTGATCTTCTTCACGCAGCTCCTAATCGCTCAGGCTGCTTTCGCCTGTCCGTTGTCGCGCCAGCATGACTCAGCGGACCGCTCCGTCACTGTGCCGCTATCAAGTTTGAAGACTACTCAAGGGAACGTCAGCGGCACCACCTTCCACGCCAACAGCGAGGACGTCAACAGAAACAAGCGCCTCGTCTTTGACGAAAGCACAAGATCGGCATCGACATCAACCGTGGCCTACGAGGCTACAAAAGGGCTGTCTGAACGGTTCGCCATCAGAGGGCAAGGCAGCACTCATGTGTGCACTATGTCTAATCCTCTGATCTTCTTCACGCAGGTGAGTAATTGTCACTCATTGCATTGTAAACGATCAAGCAATACTTTCCTTTTCCTGCTGCCTTGCCCCCGGATGTGCTTAACCTTATTTATTGAGTGCATTTGTGTCACTCGTGATTTATTGTTAAGCGGTGACATTGAATTGAATCCGGGACCTGATGGCTGCCAAGAGGGTAGTAACCCTACAATGGAAGAGATGGTGAAGGCGATTCTGGACACACAAAACGTAATTATGAGAGATCTAAGTCAAATAAAAAATAACCAAAAGCAATTTGAAGACAAATTTGAAGGTCTAACAGAAAAGGTAAATCAAATTGAAGCAACAGTTCAAGAAATGAAAGAACAAAAGGTTAAAATCATAAGCATTGAAAAACATGTTAAGGGAATCAATGATGACTTGAAGGAATGCCAAAAAAAGATCGTCGACTTAGAAGATCGGAGCCGCCGTAACAACCTTATGGTTTTTGGTATTCCAGAGGCTCCAGGGGAGACTAATGACTCATTGCGATCGAAAGTACTTCGTGACGTGTTTGAAGAAAAACTTGGAATTCATGTTAATACAGTCGAACATTTACATCGCGTAGGGCGAAAAACAAACAGGAACCGCCCAGTTGTAGTTAAATTTCTTGACCACGCAGAAAAGGAAAACGTGCTAAAAAATCGAAGGTGTTTGAAAGGGACTAAAATAACGCTAGAACATGATTATTCTTGGCAGACTATTCAAAAGCGCAAACAATTGTGGGAAACCAGTAAACCCAATCGCGATAGCGGGGAAACTGTCTTCTTGATTCACGATAAAATTAAGATAGGAGGCCAGGTTTTCGAATGGGATGATAATGTGGGGCAAATGTGCAAAGAAAAAAATCGACCAACTCGACAAAAAAGTGTAAAATGACATCAAGCACATTCCGGGAAACCCCATCGAAAGACGCTTCGACTTCTTGCCTTCAATGCGCAAAGTATTGTGAATAAAGTAGATGATTTGGAAACAGTCTTGCTAACTCATGACCCCCACGTGGTCGTCATCACGGAAACATGGCTTCACAGTGGTATTGGTGATAATGAAGTTATTCCGCCTTGTTACAGAATGATTAGGAAAGACCGAGGGTCAAGGGGCGGCGGCGTGGCTATTATCGCAAAAAGTTCGGTGGACCTGGTACCATTAGATTGCGTTGTCAACGGGGAGGTGTTATGGTGTAAGATTAAAATTCACGGCAACGTGTTTGTTGTTGGTGCTGTATATAGGCCACCAAACACCGCCCCGAGGTTTTTAGAAGAATTGTACGATTACATGGCGTTGCACTTCAATGACAAAACTAAAATTATTTTGACTGGAGACTTCAATCATGCTGATATTGATTGGGCAAAGCAAAAACTAGGTAAAAATGAAATCGCATCCTCCGGGCTTTTGTTAGATATAGCACTCAGTTTTAATCTTCAACAGTTAGTGGACAGCCCGACAAGAGTAACAGATACGAGCCAATCAATTCTGGACTTACTTTTTGTTAGCAACATAGTGGAAGCGGATAAAGCACATGTGCTCGACGGAGTGTCAGATCATAAAATGGTGTTTCTTGACTTAGAACTACATAAAACAGCTGCAGATAATGCTCGTCACGAACGTACTGTCAGAGATTTTCAAAATGCTGATGATGTGTCCATCCTCGATTATTTAGATGAACATTTTGACCATTTTAGTCAGTTAAGTGATGTTACCGAATTATGGGAAACATTTAAGAGTATTGTTGCCTACTGTACATATCACTTTGTTCCGACAAGGGGCGTGAGAGCACAACGACATCACCCATGGGTAACAAGAGAAATTTTGCAAATAAAGAGAAAGATCAAGCGCAAAAGGAAAGCAAAACAAAATTCCTCAGACATTGCAAATTTGGGGCGACAATTGAAGAATCTTATTTCCCAAGCTAGGGAAAATTACTGTGGCAATGTGCTCTCTCGTTTCTTGCTGGAATCTCCGCAAAAATTCTGGCGGTTTTTCTCGTCGAAAAAAGAAGTAATAACAGAAGTGATGGTAAGCGATGAGGTTGTATCATGTCCCATTAGAGTGGCAGAGGAATTTAACATGTATTTTCAGTCAGTCTTTACAGTCTCGAGTGACCCGCCGGTAGACCACGTCAGCAGCTCTGATGAACCTCGTATGTCAGATTTGGTTGTCTCAGAGAGTGGTATACTTAATTTGCTTTTGAATATTAATGTAAAAAAGGCGTCGGGGCCAGACGACATTTCAAATGCATTTCTGAAAAGATATGCTGAGTGGGTGTCCCGATATCTTTTCATAATATTTCAAGCCTCTCTCCAACAATCCAAATTGCCAGCAGACTGGTTGTGTGGTAAAATTATACCCATTCACAAATCTGGAAACAAAATGACAGTCCAAAATTACCGTCCTATATCATTAACGTCGACTTGCTGCAAACTACTGGAACACATTATTTCAAATCATGTCACTCAGTACTTAGAAGAAAACAACTTAATATACAAACATCAGCACGGTTTTAGACGGGGTCTATCGACGGTCACACAATTAATTGAGTGTGCGCATGAGTTTTCATCTGTTGTAAATGAGCGGGGTCAGGTTGACGTCGTGTTTATGGATTTTTCAAAAGCGTTTGACCGCGTGCCTCATAACAAATTAATTGAAAAGCTTCACCTTATGGGTCTAAACAGCAATATAGTGTCGTGGGTCCGGTCTTACCTAACTAACAGAACACAGTACGTCTACTGCAATGATGCATGCTCTACGCGCCTTGCAGTGTATTCAGGTGTGCCACAAGGGTCGGTATTGGGTCCACTTTTGTTTTTACTGTATATAAATGATATCGCAGATGATATGCCGCCAGCTGTCCAGGTAAAGCTATTTGCGGATGACTGCATGTTGTTTTCAAACGTCCGTACAGTCGAAGACCAAGACTTGCTTAATGCCTCTCTAGAAAAACTTTACTTGTGGTGTGAAAGGTGGGGCATGGTAATTAACTTTGATAAAACAGTATTCTGCAGCATTACAAATAAACGAAACATTTTAGAGTATTCCTATAACATAGGTGGCGTGCAACTGCGAAAGGTGGATGAATTTAAATATTTAGGTGTTATTTTTAGTTCTACCATGCAATGGAACAGTCATGTAGATTACGTTTGTTCAAAAGCCTACAAAAAGTTATTATTCCTCAGAAGACAACTTAGGCATGCCAATAGTGATGTTCGAAAACTTGCGTACATGTGTTATGTTCGCCCATTGTTAGAATATGCAAGCATTGTATGGGACCCGTATAGAAAATGCCACGAATCACAAATTGAAAGAATACAAAATCTGGCTCTTCGATTTATCTTCTCCAGATATAAACGTACAGAATCTGTTTCTTCAATGAGACAAGAGGCGCAGCTTGACTCGCTGGCAAAGCGAAGGAAAATATCAAGGTTAAAAGAACTCTTTTCCATAACGACTGGAATGACAAAGCTAGATCCGCAGCTTTACTTGCGGCCTTCAACGTCTCGTTCCCAAAGGACTAGCAACGTCAGGGCGATTGCTCCGTATCAATACAAAAATGATGTATTTAAGTATTCTTTCTTTTGTAGGACGATAGTAGAGTGGAACGCTCTGCCGAACGAAGTCGTCAGTTGCTGTAATCTCAAGTCATTTGAATCATCATTGCGCGAATTTTTAACTGAATAATGTATGTGTGTGGAATACATCTGTTGTGCAGGGTGTGACCGCACCCCTGCATGTGCGTAAGTGCTCACTTGAGTGTGAATGTATTTTTGCTTGGCTTGTACAACTTATTTTTCTCTCCTGTGTTGACCGTAAGGTTCACAGTACTGTAAATAAATAAATAAATAAAAAACGCCACCACCATTACGTGCACTTCTATCACAACGGTAGACACTAAAACGCATATCACAACAAAATAATTCACAATTCCGAACATTCGATGACAGCCACGTCTCGGTTAAAGCGATTACATCAGCGCTATAAGAACCCAATTCATTACGATGACCTAATATACTTCTTATATTACTAAAAATAGCTGATACATATTTGAGAATAGGAATAACACCCACGCCCCTCGCAACTTGCTACGATGAGAAAGGAGTTTCATGTGTGTTAGAAGTTGTGTTGCATACACAGTGACAAAAACATTTATATTGGCGAGGAACGCTCTCAGTACGATGGTGCCCCACAGCGATCTTGGCGCTACTCGTTCAAAACGGCTCTTTCGAAGCTTAAAATATGTGAATTGACCGAAATGACCATGGCAACTAAGACCCATCAACCAATCCCCTTTCGTGGTTTTGTCGCCTTTATGTTAGTATCTCTTTGCATCCGGCTAGCAGGCAGGGAAGGCAATAGCGCGACTTTCCCAGGATTCAGTAACTTTACTCTGAACGAGCCGTCAATAAAACGCGGTGAGGCGTCATCCCACCGACAACGTTTCTTGTTCAAGTAAGCGTCTTCAACCCTGTACACTCAGTCAACTGATCAAACTTCCTTTTCTAGAGCATTTTCCAATATTAAAATTAATTTTATTCTTATTCTCGGCTCAAAATGAATCCCGTATACCGCTATCGCCTTCTAACCACTGACCTCCTATGGACGCATACCGTTTCCTTTTGTTCTGAGTCACGTGGGTTCCGTATCCGGTATGCGGGACAAAAAAGAAAGAATAC
>JABSTQ010008783.1:0-97598 GCA_013358835.2 Ixodes persulcatus
TGGGTGGTTTCATCTCAAATCATGCAAGAAAAAATGTTGGGTCTTCAAAAAATTCTGGAAATAATATATGTTGTGGGCTAATTCTTCATTAGAACGAAATGGGAAGCGGTTTTGAAGAAAAAAATTTTGTTCTCGAGTTATTATATTTCATTTGACCGAAAGCGGATTCTGAGATTTTGGCGATTGTCTGAGGTCGCACATTTGAGAGTCCCGCTACGCTCATATATGGGCCGCACAGCTATCAAACTTTTTTCACTTGTTTTATACCTTAGGTACAATTTTGTAATCACAAGTGAAAAAAATATTTTTTAATATTTCGTAAAATAAAAATGGTCAAACCTAGTCCCTTGGACAGATATTTGCCGAACTTGTGTGATTATAGCTTTCGTTTTGTTCAACGTTTTGGCATAAACAGCACATCAAACGAAAGCTTAAAGCATTACCTTTTCAGGAAAAATATAATCGGTATTGTCAATTAGGCGTAATACAGTGAAACAAACCTCTGAAGAAAAGAGGAATCGCTAAAAGTACAATATTCAAAGTCAATTTTCTCAAAAAAACCCATTTTTAATTTTTTTTTAATTTTTTGTACGGAAACCTCTTAACATAGTCTTGAAACGTTGATAAAAATTAGAGTGGGTATTTTGTTTTTTGATGTAACGCCATGCGTTTAAAAACATAATATTTTCCACTCTGCTATGCATGACAATCTGGAACGTTACTGATTGTTTTACACGACTATATATTATTTGTTGACATCTGACCTATTGTATTTACGTATTTGTAGCAGAAATGACACGTAAGCAGTGTGTTGTGTCTATGTGTGTCACGCAGAACATAACTTGGTATAACTAAACACAACATATGCGTCCTGCGTGTTTCGGCAACCTTACTCTGCACGTCTCCACATATCTAGAAGAAAAAAAAGCATTTCCAAGCTATCTTCATATTTCACCTCTTTATAAGCATTACTATTTAAGTAGTAGTAATCTAATTGAATCGTTTTTAAGTAGTGAGGTTTCATGTTGATTATAAGAATTCAAGTGATGATTATGTTTACGGTTACATGACACCAAAAGAGGCTGCATTATCAGGAAGAGAAACGGCTTAAAGCCTACCCACACGTGCACCCTATTCTCAACGGATTCGCGTGCGTCTGTACTCCGTTCAACCCTAAGCCGACAGTGCGGCGGAAGCTATGTGTTCGCCGGACCAATTAATGGCATGCCTCTTATCGCTTGACCTCGCGCTCTGCGCGTGAGTACGCGGAGGAGATCATCAGGCGGTGCAAGGCCGACAGTTGACTGCCCCAACGAGCATGCAGCTTCCACCGCACTGTCAGCTTACGGGTGAACGGAGTATAGCCAACGTATTCGTAGCGTCTAGCGGGGTTGACAACGCCTCAGTCTGGCGACGCTTCGAGGTCGACGCCTTTGAGCGCGCCTCGGCGACCTTCCCCTCTCAATGTCTCCGAGGGGAGCGGCCGCTAGACCTTGACAGTTGCTTAAAATACGATGCATATGGGTAGGCCTTTACATTTACTTTGTTTTGCGTGACGGTGTTATCCCGCTGTTCCTTTGGCAAGGTCATTTGCTGGCCGATGCCTGGGCCACCGACAGCCCCCCGTGGACACTGCACAAGCAAAGTTCCTTTCTCATGTCGCAACAGCTGCGAGCCGCTGAGAGGTGGCTGACAGCTAAAGAAAACACACGGAGAGGGATAGTGGCGGTGTTGTAGATTTACCAAATAAGAGTTGGCTGGTCCGACGAGCCGGTGAAGTTAAATCACTTATAATCCTCTAAAGGCGGGCCTACCCGCTGGGGTTGCGGCGGCTTCTCATTTTGCCTCCTTATCCCTTTTCTCCCTCTTATCTCCCAACCGGCGGTGACCTTGTGGCTCGGTTTTCTCTCTCTTCAAAGCATTATATCTCTCCATATGCTGAGCTGGTCATGCTGGCGGTGGCCTTCTGGCAGCTCAGAGCCAAAAAACATACCACCTTTTTCCTTTTCTCAAAGCTCAGTCACGCAGTCAGCTGAGCTGGTCATTTCTGGCACCGAAGAAGGGAGGATGGCAGGCACCTTCAGCAAATGTAGACTGTTTTGCCCTGATTATGCCAGAAGACACAAAAGTAAAATTGAATACCAGCGCAATTTCCGCAAAGTGTCTGATCTGGACTTCGAATTGCTAAAGCAGCTACTTCCAGCTGAACAAGCGGCATCTGTCAACGGGGACGACAGCATTTGCAAGAACTGCTTTGCAATGTTCAAGCGCGACCTGCAAGACTTCGTCAAGGAGCAGAGGAGACTCTCACTGGGCGACGCCGCAGTTGAGGAGGAGCAAGCCATGATCGAAGACGTGAAGGAAGTCATCAGCGCAGCAAACGTAAGTGTGACACCGTTGAAACTGCCATCCGCGCTGAAGAAAGATCTTCGAGATGAATACGTAGAAAGAAAGCTAACACAAGCAACAAAAGACTTCTCGAAGAAGATCGGCCGCCGTCTTAGTGAGGTTTATCACACAATAGAAAGCCCCGACCTGCAGAATTCTTGTTCGTCCTGCTCTCAGTGGGCATCCAACATTCGGTGCGCTTACGTGAACAGCTCGTCCTTACAAGAAAAGTGCCGAATTCTAACTCTGCTACCCTCCGGTTTGACGAAGAAAAAAGTTATGTCTCTAATTCCCGAAGTCACAACTTATCTCCTGGACAGATCAAGAAAGCTGAAAGCTGAAAATGGTGTGTGGGCGATCGTCGACGCCTATCAAGGCCATCCCTTAAACAAAAATGATGTGGCCCTCGCACTGAGCTACTATACGTCCGATGACAAAGACTGTACAAGGGCAAGCCCCAATACAAAAGATGTTGTGACGCTGTACTCAGACGGACAAAAGACCCTCGTTGCAAAACGTTTTTTAACAATGTCTGTCCGTGAGATGTACAAAAAAATGAAGACATCTCATCCAGAAATC
The DNA here is from genome assembly GCA_013358835.2 of Ixodes persulcatus. Taxonomy (NCBI): domain Eukaryota; kingdom Metazoa; phylum Arthropoda; class Arachnida; order Ixodida; family Ixodidae; genus Ixodes; species Ixodes persulcatus. The sequence continues at coordinate 2,968 of JABSTQ010008783.1, forward strand.
AAACTTGGGTTGACAAAGTTTTACGCCCTGCGACCAAAATGGGTCATGAAACGTCCCGTGCACGAAGAGTGCGTTTGCATTTATTGCGCGAACTTCGCCCTTTGTTTGGCGGCATTATCAAACGCAGGCGGAAAAGATTTGAGTCTAGAACACGTCAAGAAACTTTGCCTGTGCGAAAACCCATCGGAGGAGTGTCTTCTGCTAAACTGTAAATCGTGTCCGAAAAAAGATGGTTTAACTCTAGAATCGTTATCAATCAACGAAGAAGACGAAGTGGAGCTGGCAATATGGGAATCCGGTGAATTGATTAAGAAACATTTGGAAGGTAATGCATTTCTTAACGAAATGAGAAAATGGGCAACGAAGTACATTCCCCACTGGATCATCCGACAAGCCCAGAGACTTGCAATATGCTTCGAAAAAAGCCAGATCAAGCCGCGTACTGCCGTGTTGCATTTTGACTTCGCAGAAAACTGGAGTGTTGTTCTTCCTCGAGCCGTACAAGGTTTTCATTGGAAAAATCAAATGGTTTCTATCTTCACCTGCGTTGCCACAACACAGCAGAAGGTTTACAGCTTTGGAGTCATCAGTGACGACATCGTACATGATACAGCACACGCATTGTTCGCCCTGAGTGCAATTGAAGAGTGGCTTGAAGAAAATATTCCCGTGTTTCTAGAACTAATCTACGTATCCGACGGAGCGGCAAGCCATTTTAAGAATAGGTTCCAGCTGCACGAGATGGCGAAAAGAAATGAAGTGACCAAGTGGATTTTTTCTGCTACAGGACATGGCAAAAGTGCATGTGATGGCGTGGGTGCAGTGCTCAAACACCAGGCATGCCTACACAACCTCAGATCATCGGAACTGGAAACAATCGGATGTGCGGAGGACTTTTTTCGGGTGGTTGCCGCAAAAGTACCTGGAATCGTACTTCTAAAAAGTGATGCAACTTGCCTGAAAGACTACCGTAACTTAAAGAAAAAAGACTGGAACGCTGTAAGCCCCGTGAAAGGCATTCAGACATGTCATCTGTGGGTCAAGGTTGAGAACGAAGACGGGTCTGTTAACTTAATGATTGAAAAATACGCAAAACCGTGAAAGTGAAGTGTTAGCCAAGTTACCAGACTGATCCCAATGAACGTTTTTGAGGTTTTGTACTGTTCGTATTAGTGTACATACTTCCATTTCACCTGCACAAGTTCTTATTTGAAAGAAATATTAAGATTAGAAAAAAAACTAGTCGATTGTCAATGGCCTTAGCGCCTGGGGAAAAGCGGCCATGTTAGTTAACTTTTAATTCCCCTCGTTCTGTAGATCGACGTGATCGACTTGTCAGTGATTTGACAGGATTCTTTTTTGTTTGTCACGTGAGCAGTCTTTACAAAACCTTGTAAATGTTGTACCTATATATTTGTGAATGCAGCTGTGCCAAGTTTCAGAAATATTTTTTGCTAAGAAATTGCGTTTCACATTGTTTTTAAATATTTAATGTTGAATTGCGCCAATAAATGTTCATATCTTGTATTAAACGTACCTTTCATGTATCAATTCTGCTTAAATATATGCGAAATTTCAGTCAATAAACACAATAAGTCAGATCTCAACAAATAATAGATAAGCACGCAAAACAATCGGTAACGATCGAGATTGTCATTGCATAGCAAACCGTATAATATCATGTTTTTAAACGCTTGGCGTTACATCAAAAAACAAAATACCCACTCTAATTTTTATCAACTTTTCAAGACTATGTTAAGAGGTTTCCGTACAAAAAATTAAAAAAAAATTAAAAATGGGTTTTTTGAGAAAATTGACTTTGAATATTGTACTTTTAGCGATTCCTCTTTTCTTCAGAGGTTTGTTTCACTGTATTACGCCTAATTGACAATACCGATTATATTTTTCCGAAAAAGGTAATGCTTTAAGCTTTCGTTTGATGTGCTGTTTATGCCAAAACGTTGAACAAAACGAAAGTTATATTCACACAAGTTCGGCAAATATCTGTCCAAGGGACTAGGTTTGACCATTTTTATTTTACGAAATATTAAAAAATATTTTTTTCACTTGTGATTACAAAAATGTACCTAAGGTATAAAACAAGTGAAAAAAGTTTGATAGCTGTGCGGCCCATATATGAGCGTAGCGGGACTCTCAAATGTGCGACCTCTGACAATCGCCAAAATCTCAGAATCCGCTTTCGGTCAAATGAAATATAATAACTCGAGAACAAAATTTTTTTCTTCAAAACCGCTTCCCATTTCGTTCTAATGAAGAATTAGCCCACAACATATATTATTTCCAGAATTTTTTGAAGACCCAACATTTTTTCTTGCATGATTTGAGATGAAACCACCCATATATATATATATATAACACAGCTCCACGGGGCCATTATGAAAACCCGAATACAAGAATACTCCCAACGCGGATCGAAGTTTTAGCATAGTTAGTTATCGAGTAAGCTAAGCTGACCAGGATCCTTGGGGTGCTAACAGTTCGTTTATTAACTGAAAAATCTTCATACATTCTAGCCGCTGAGAGGTTGCGAAACGCAGAGCATAACAAATCTCAAGCTTCTTATCGCTCGTCCATTAAAAAAAAAAACGTGGCATAAATAAAAAATAAAAAAGCAATGACTAAGCAAGAAGCATGCGGGGAACAAGTCCTCCCTGAGTATTTCAAGCTGTCAGTGAAATTAGCTTCATGGTGCTAACAAAGACCTGAAGACACAGAATGTGTTCAATTACCATACCTATGAAGTGTGTGGTTGCTCTAGAGTCTAGACTCTCACAGATTAGTCCCACACCATCGCACACAGACAGCGTGCGAAACCTAATCACTTCATGCGTTTGGTAGATCTGCGCTTTCTGTGTCCCCCGGCCTACGTAATCATGATCTAGCTACTGTAAGTATTTACTTGCTTTATTGATTTTTTTGCGACTTACCGCAGCATTGATGTCAATGTTTAGCGCACACAGATGCGTGTCGCAGGAATCACATTTATGAGTTACTCAAGAAATAAAATTCACGCTCGGTGCCGTCTATGTTCTGAATTACTCTCGAAATCATATACCGTTTGTATCAGCTCTGGAGATCAGACGTCCATCCCGATAATTAAACCAACGTTTCAAAAATGTTCCCTATTTGGTTTCAAAGACAGAAAGATTTTTTTTGGTAGCAGTATTAAAAAATGTGTGTCCCGATGTATTTAACGAGGAGCAGAGTAAATTTTTAAAATGGCGAATTCGTGAAATCCTATGCTTTTGTTAGATCAATCGTTTTTGTGGAGCGTTTAGAAGAACCAGGAGACAAGGCTAGATATTGTTACGAAGAAGAGGAAAACCTGAAATCGACCGGACGAGTGAAGTAAGAGGGACATAGTTAGGAGCTTTGCTTACCGGACAGTAACCACCATTTGTGTAACCTTCATTTCACTCAATGCATTCTAAATCCTTTCCATTACCATTAAAACAATATTATTCGAATGGCTATAATCTCATGACTGTCTTAAAACATTTTGAAAATTAAAAAAAGAGAAATAAATTAGGGGTTGTTTAATACTGAATTTTATTATGTTTAGATGCTTTGTTGGGTGTTCCTGCCGCCAGGTCAACCACGTTTTCCCAAGTCGGCGACTGGGCGCTCACTTTTTTCCTGAAAGTATAAAGGGGATTATAATTTGCGCCAGCTTCCAGCATTCAAGCACGCTGCTTTCAATTGCACACCTGTACAACGCTAAGAGCGCCAATCTAAATATTGATTCTGTTGCAATATTTGAAAAAAAAAAGGCTGAGCATAACGTGAATACACCTCCAGTACACCGATCTCAAACGTACAGCTATAACAAATGTGTTTGTTATTGAGCCTGTTAAATACAGTACCTTAGAGCTAGGAAAGGAGGAATACTGCATGTCAGATGTTCGGCAGATTATGCAGATTAAATCATCAAATGCATAAATACAAACAATAAGAGTAACATCCGAAGGTAAAATAACTTGACCGAAGCGATTAGGCGTTAGTCAACTTAGTGTAACATAAAGTCGTAGTCTTGAGTGCCAATCGAAATGCCTTGTGGAATGATAATTATTCGTGATTAAAAAATATGCTCGTCAATTTTTTTCTTTTTCTTGAGATTTATATGCAAAGGATTATTTGCATACGGGGGACTAGCATAAATACGCTTACTTTACTGCAAACCCGTTAGATTGTTTAATGCAGTGTACAATAAAAAGGTAACATGGTCACTAGTATGACTGCAGTTGTTCTTTTTAGCCCGCGAAAGTGGTTGGTGAGAGTTTGAGTCTATGCAGAGTAGGTTTTGATGGCTTTGAGGGCTTTTAAGACATGGGCTTGTTTTGTACAGCGTGAAAAAACAAGTTAATATTAGGGTATAAAAGCCTCTATATTCTTACTGTGCTTCTTCTTGCTTGATGTCTACTAAAGAAACACAAACTAATTAGAACATTTTTGAGAAGCGCTCTTGCAACTACTTCAAGAGTTGTGTCAAGGACAATGTTAACTTAGGTTTCCTAAAATATTTACTGTAACCAAAATAAAGAATTTTATTCAATACACCAGATATATGATTTTTTAATGGTATGCTCTAAGATTTAATAATGTGAAGACTGTCCTTTTCGCGTTCCCATCTCCCGTTATTTAATTGTGTTACTGGCGTTTCGTAGAATTCTCATCAGGGAGAATTATACTGCCAAGCAAAAACGTACAACCTAATAAAGCGGTTGTGATTTCCAAGACTTGTTCAATCTTCGGTTTTGATTAGCAACGTGCACAACCAAGAGCGTCACTGTGATAGCCTTTCCACAATTTTCCAAAACACGGGGATGAGAGCAGTGTCATACTGTCAAATTCGACGGTGTTTGTTTGACAGCGCGATGGCTGCTAGTTTCCAATGTGGTTTTTAAACACGAAACCAAACTTGACGCAACTGATGACGAGTTGTCAGAATCGAAACCCGAGACATAATTCCGGCCCGAATCCTCGCCGTTACAAGGAGCCACAAAAGGCGCCACCGAAACATCTAGGTATTAGTTGCAATTTTGGACAAAGCATGCGTAGAGCTAGTTCTATAAACTGCCGAAGCATGTTCTTTGTTTGCCAGGTCACACATCACTAAGCGTCATAACGGCAAATCAGCTTAGTTTGTGATCCGCGATGAACAAAATAGAAGAAAATAATTTGTGCGACACTTACCGTATGGACAGGCATCTTTACAGCAAAATTCGGATCCAAAGTCGTTCATACCCGTACCACATCCGGTGTATTTCTGGCAACGGTCAGTGTTGCTGTCAAAGTACCACATCTCTTTAGCAGACCCAGGGGCGCAGGATGAAATAGGATGCGGCGCTTTGCAGACATTCTCTGCAGAAAAGTTCGAGAAAAGATCAATGTTAATAAAGTACGTTTCTTCAATATCTGTAATACAAAACCACTTACTGATGATCGCTTTCACCCGAGGTGTTTTGATCAGAAAACAATGCATTTACAAATCTCTGTAATGCGAAACTAGAGCGCAGCACTTAAGGAGGAGGAGGAGTGAGTACGGGGGAGGAGAGGCATACCCTCCCCTCCTCCACCCCCTTCGTACTCTCGACCTCCCTACCTCCTCTCCTCGTCATCACAACCTCCTCCTCACCCTCCTCCTCTATACTCCTCCTCCTTCTCGACCTCCTCCCCTCCTCCTCCTTCTCCTTTCCTCTTCTCCTTCCGCTGGATTTGTTCATGGGTGACGTGACACAAAGTCGTGACGTAAGTTTTCCCGCTAAATTTGGCGGGGAAACTGAATTGGTGTTGAGGTCACGTGACGTCAATTTCCCATTTAAATTTCGCGCGGAAACTTAACCCGCTAAATTTGGCAGGGAAATTTTCGAGCTAAAGTCATCAGGGACATTTGCCCGCTAAATTTTGCGCGGACATTTTTCTTCCAAATACAGCTAGACATTTCCCCCGTTAAATTTAGCGGGTTAAGTTCCCCCGCTATATTTAGCGGTAAAACTGTCGTCGCATGGCCTCAACACCAATTCAGTTTCCTCACTAAATTTGGCGGGGACACTGGGACGTCCCATAACGCAACACGCGCAGTTACGCCGACGCCGACGCCGCTCAACCCAGGAACGGCTCTGGCTCAGATTTATACGCCGAGATTAACTTTAAAAAAGGGATGTTTTGATGCAAAATAACAACGCTCAAAGGAAGGCTTAATTAAGCTTCTCATTCATACTAAAAATAATAATGAATACTATAAATATTTTTCTCGCTTTAAATATCAATGAAACTTTCCCTGCAATGCAAAGTTTGAAAAGCGGTTTCCCAATGAGATTTACGATGCCTTATGTGTAATGATTAAACATTATTCGGAAAATCATTCAAGATATTTTCTGATATTGCTGTTATAAAACGCGCGAAAAAAATTCTTGGCCAGATAGGGCAAATACGGCTGGCAAACAATTTTTTGTTGTCTTCGGATTGTGGCAGCTTTGGAAAATTCGTATGAAATCAAACGAGTGTACTTTTAATATTGTGTCATAGACAGCCCACTTAATGCCCTTTCATAGCACTATCCACCAGAAATACCGCCTTTTTTAAATTCTGCAATATTCGTCATTAAATACGTACACAAAAAGCACCAGTTAGACGAACTGGTGGCGTACAAAAAGAAACACCATGCCGCCCCCCCCCCCCCCCGAAACAAAAAAAAAAAGAAAAAATCTTAAATAAAAATTAAAATATATTATCATGAAAATGTAAAATTATAGTTTTTCTTGATTTTTTTTTTTAATATCGTGTTGGTTTCTGCCTTGAATGGGTAATGAGTGTCCGTCAGTCTGCGGAAAAGTCAGACTCACATCTGACATCTGACTACATCACACATAAAAATAAGCAATGTTTGCAACGATAAACTACTGAGTCACTGCGACAGATGGGTTTCGTGTAGATGAATTTATGTATAAATACACTAAAATTAAGTTAATTAGCAATATGCCTCTTGACTGCACTCTAAAAAACGTCTGTGCGTCTACTTTCACGCACAACACTCTTAGAACTAATCAGCGCATCTTACGCAGGCAGCTCAACAAATGACGATGCCGAAACATATGTTTAGACCAAAAAACGCAGTCTGAGTTGTGACATTAGGCAATGAAAAACGTCACGCTTGCATTCCTTAATGTCACAACTCAGTCTCCGTTTTTTTTGGCCTAAACAGATGTTACGGCATCGTCATTCGCTGAGCTGCCTGCGTAAGTTGCGCTGATTGCTTCTCAGAGTGTTGTGCGTGAAAGTAGACACAAAGACATTTTTTTAAAGTCTGGTCCTCACTGTGTATGTAAATATTCAGTGCTCCCAGAAACTCAAAGCAAATAAAGCGTGTCTTAATTATGTAAAGCACGATTTCCACCAATCAGCGTTTGGTCCAGGTATTAGACATTTCATCGTTTTTAAATGTGGATTCCAAACAAATATGGCACTTGATAAAACAGCTTGTCAACAAAGATGCCAATGGCAAGCCGAAACAAACTATATTATCAGACGAAAATCATATAAAAATGCAACAACTTCAGCAACGGACTTACCAGGCAGCAGCGCAATGACGCACACTGCCGAAGCTAGCAAGCAAAGGGCTGCAATGGTTGCCTTCATCTTGGGCTAAAATGTCGATGATGGGGTTACAGATTTCTGAGAGGGTATATATAGAGCTGTGGCGGCAAAGCGAAAGACGAATTTCAATAGATTTGTTTTCGTACGAATAAACAACGCTTTTTACACGCATTGTTCTCAAAGTCTATGACGTAGAAGCATATACATTCAGGAATATGACGCTGACTATGAGAGAGAGGGACTAGAATGTTTGCGCCACAAGCTGCCTGAAGGTCATTATCCAGGCTGCCTAGAGGTCACTATCCCAGCTGCCTGGAGATCATTATATTGTTTCATTTTTTGTGGACGTTTTTCAAACAGTTTGGAGGATAAGGAAAACCCTCAAAACACAAATAACGTTTAAGATTGTTTTAAAGAAAGCTATTTTTCTAGAGGTACATGACGAATCATTTTAGCATGCGCGAATAATTACAATAACTGTCTCGAACCTTGCCAATGACGTAGAGTAATTTTCCTCATGGGTTTCGGTAACTTTAATGTAATGATAAATAGTATTTTTTAGTTGTAGCACTATATTTATACTAAACATATAGCTTAATAATTTGTTGAAATTAACTTCTGTTCAAGTTTTTTTTTGTAGAAATGGCAAACTGCAGCAGACAAGAATACTGACGCAGAGAATATTACATTTTTATAGGCACGACGATTCTAGAGGAGACTTAGAAAATATCCTTAACGTAAATATAATTCCTTTCGTACTTTTGCTCAGAGATCAAAAAATATTATTCCGGGAAAATAAATAAATTTGCAAAAAATGCAAATCAACAATATGTTTCTATCAGGAAAAATGTGAGATTCACTAAAAAACTGGGGCATTGCGGTGTCGCTTCCTTGAAAAGAAAAAGCTCCACCGAATGCGAAGTTTAAGATACACACTTATGAATTGTAAGAAAAAAGTGTCCTTTTAAAGGGTAGCTTTAGCGGTGTTTTGAGCTACCCAGACTAAACGCTCTTTGAGAATACTGTCACGAATGACAAATGATGAGGCGAGAATAACTAAAGAAACTAAACGTTTAATGAGGCGAACTTGTGCCCAAACAATATGAAAGGGAACAGAAGATTCAACTGAGCGTCGCGGGCGTCGAAGTCGGCGTAGAGCAGAGTCGAATGCTGGGGCGAGACTGACTCAGCTTGCCACGCTGAGCCGCTTTTGTACACGCGTGGGCTTCTGGAGCATTCGGCGTAGAAGGTTCGGGGCCTAGAACATTCTAACCTCGAATCAGCAAGACGGTTCTGGAATTTACCAGAACGTCACATTACAGGGTCAACAAAAATGTGTAGCCACGGCCAGGAATCGAACCCTGGCTTTTCGCGTGGGAGACAAGCGCGATAACCGTTCGGCCACGCGCGCGCTGCCTTCTTGGCTAGCTGCGCGCGCGACAATACACAGTACATACTCTTTCTACCACACAATTTATTTCCTCTAAATTCAAAACAGCTACCAAGAAGAGAGACACTGGAGGTAATGACAAAGTCATCATCAACATTTTTACGCGATTTCCAGTGGTGTGACGTCAGATGTTGCATAACTTAAGAATCAAACAGGCAGTTAAGAAAGAACTTATTTGCGCGGTTTTTTTTTTGGTGTGGCGCTAAGAAATGTTTGTGCTCATTTTATATCGTCCATTCATTTGTAATCCAACCTGAACATGGTATATTGACCTATATTATACTGTAGTCACGTTTTCGGTTTTCACAAAGCAACATATCAGCCTCTGAGATCAAATCTGAAAATTCATATAATTTCGCGAAAAAAGCAACATGGTTCTGATCTATAAATCGGGTTCCTGGTACAAAGCTGTTTATTAATGTGGCAAACCATTTTTGAGAAAGATAAATTACTATAAAACTTTTGCCGTATATCTTTTTAAGGAAAATTAAAAAATTAGGCAATGGAAAATATAGTTGGTTAATTGCTGAACACATGGGTTTGGGAAGAAAGTCAATTACTTCACTTAGGCCTATCTGCGATTATGTCCAACTTAAGTGACCATTTGCCCCCAAGTCTGCCCTACTCATTGCTAGTTTTGTCTTTTGAACTAGAAGCTGGTTTAATAGTTTTAACACAAAAAATTATATTGATAGAAAATACAAATAGTGTGGCACAGTAAGTGTATTCGGGTTTGAGATTGTCAGAGCCTGTCCACGCATACATCTGTTTAGTTGTTTTTATTTATTAGCCTCTAGAACAGGGATTGAAAAAACATTATTTATAATTTATTACATTTTCAGTTCTTACGAGATTTTCTAATACACTATTAAGAAAATGATAACGTTTTCCCGAGTCAAACTAAAGGGTGTTTCAGCGAAGGCATTCAAAAATTGCTAAAAAAAAAGGGTTTTTCAAAGAAAAAAGAAATCTGTTTTCGGTGACAAACTGGCACTACAGCGAACGTCGGGAATTGCAAAAACATAATAATTAGTTAAACAATAAACACAGATTTATCATGTTTTTTTTTTAAATATTGACAATAAAGAAATGTTCTAATTATAAAATTTGTAAACATACTGTAAACGACTTAACTTACGCAAGGACCTAATTTCTTTTTTTTTTTTAATCGCCTTTTATTTGCGAACAATAGGTGCCGTGAGTATGTTTCCCTATGGTAATAAATACATATCATGCGACTCCGGTTCGAAAATATTAGAGTCTGCAAATAATTCAAAATTTACAGCTTTAAACACGATTCCCGAAAATACGAGCCGTCTAAATTAAGTGGTTTAGATTATTTGAAGACTAAACCAACTAATTTTAGACAAATAAAAGCCAGGGGCACCTTTATAGACAACTACCAATGCAGCTTGAGACTGCACGTTGCGCCATCTAGATACTGCAAACAAAAATGGAGAGGCCAGGATGGTTAGGGTCACGGGGACTGCGGCCGAGCGCATTAAAGACCTCGTGTGAACGTGGCATTTAGATCGGCGTGAGGCTTTTTGGAACTACTTTTTGGAAAACTAAGTCTCAACTTCATGTCTCTAAGACGTTGTAGAGTCACAGCTCTTAATACCTGCCTCACTCAAAAAGAAATGCTTCGTGCTCCGAATAAAAGCAATGAGCGCGACACAGAATCGTGCACAGCGAGCGCGAGTTGCTCGTGCAGACTCTTGCTCTGGCTCGCTCAGTGGATCTCGGGAGCCGGTGCGACAACAATAAAAAGAAGAAGAGATGCCTTTCGCCTAAGCTGCGGGCCGGACGTCTCAAATTATTTTCCGGAAACTTCGAACACCGCCGCCAACCTCACCGGGTTCCTGTGACATCTCGCCTACTCCTAGAGTTCCCCCCCAAAATAAACGTAGCTACTGCAGCGTGAAAGACTGCCACAGTCGCGAAGGTGACTCAATCGTCAAACTTTACCGCTTAACTTGAAGATCTTGGGGACCGACACGGCGAAAGAAGTGGATCACTGCAGTGCGACGCATCAAGTAAGTGAATTTTACGTTAATTGTTGAAGTGAACGAAAATAGATGTCGAAGCTTGGAAAGTGTCTGCCGAACTCGTTTTGCAGAATACTCGGCAAAATAACATATTTATTTTTATACAAGTTGTTTTAGGAGTCACTGAGACAGGCCGCAGAAATATGGTAGGAAAATTTGGGCCGATTGTTGCTTTGCTGTGACGTTGAAAATCAGGCGATCAAGTCTTCAAGCGAGAGGCCCGTCGGCCCGTTCCGGCACTCTTGGTTGTACGCGTGCATAGCCGTTCGGCACGCGCGGTCGCAACCAAAACCTTCCAAACCTGCAAGTTTTCAAATAGTGTACTTTCGGAGAACAAAATTTTTGATTGTTTCGGCATCCAAATTTAAAGCTGAGTCCGGTAACAAATCTGACGGCGTGCAGAAGACAAGATGCAAAAGTTTTTGTTTAGAAAAAGCTCATGCGAGGCGTAAATATACTACTTACCCGTACACTTAGTTGCCGGTCGCCCTTTTACACCAAGCTTGTACCGCTCTCTAGCATGGAGAGTTTGGTTCTAATTGTCCATATTTTATTCTAGTGCGTGTGGGAGTCAGCGAGGCGCGAGTGGCGGCCAGCCGGCGAGGAAAGAGGAAGAGCGTGCTGCACGTGGCTGGGGTCGGGCAGGAACACTCGAGCCGTTCTGGCTAATCTGGCCCATGGCGATCCCCGGAGCATTCCACCAGCGAGGTTTGCATCAGGACCGGCGGAAACGGCGAGCCCTGGCCATACCGGCCTTGGCCATGGCGATCCAGGAGTGGTTCCGCAGCGAGACCCTGTCTGTGATAGCCCGGAACAGCTAGCCTGCGCAGCGCTGGAGTACGGGAAGGACGATCCGCAGGTCTGGACACGGACTCCGACTGGGAGCTCAGAACGACGGGCGACAACTAGGCTCTCGAAGACGGGACACGCGAAAGTACAGTAAACCGATTAGCTTCCTTCTCGTTGTGCTGTGTCACATCCTCGGAGACGAGCAAAGCACAGGCCGATCGGGCGCCGAATATTACAGAGCGACCCACAAGTGGTCAAGAGAACTCAAGCTGGTGTCCAAATGACAACTCTAAAATTTCTTCTCAACACTTCGACCTATCAAGGCTCCCGATGGTATTAAAAAACTGCATAAAAAAACCAGCGACTTTGCGCGCACGTGTACAGAGGGACTGCTGAGATCGGTCGCCACCGCTCGCCAAGGCCCGACGGGCAGACTGGCCACCCCATTATAACAGAGACGCCTCCGCTTGTGGCGCTGAATGCAGCACTTTCGTGGCGCTGCCAGGCTATTGTCGGCTGGCTATACGACGTTCCAAAACAAAACATGAAAAACTCGCAATTCAGAAGCGTTTCTAGGTTTTGGTTTCCTATCGAAGCACCTCTTTGCGGCAGCGATCCTGCTCCCCAGGGACCGAGACGCGCAATACCGGTGCGCCATATATTTCTCTCAGTTCTACAAAGGAGGCAAGGCAGTATAGCTTCGCGCCTCGGTTGCACGGGAGAAAGAAAGCAGGCGCAAAGATGTGCTCCCATAAGAAACCAAATCCTCAAAACGCGTTCAAGTTCAGGGTTTCTTCGGAATGCCGTAAAATGCTGCCTCTGTTTGATAAATTCTAAAACGACTTGAATTAGCGATTTTTGAAGACGCTTGACAAGCATTTCATTTAAACGATATTTTTATTGCCACAAAATAAAACACTATTTTGTACAGTTTAGTTAATTATTTAGACAATTAGTATGCTGTTTGCAATCCTTTGGGTCCGCCGTGGCTGGCAATGTTATCCAGATACAGTTTCGTTTGTTTTTCTAAACAACTTCAATTTCTAGGATTCTTGAAAGCTTTCACTAGAACACATATACAATAAACACGTGTTAAAATAAATTTTAGAAAAAATATTCCTATAATAAATTTTTATTGATACACATTTATATATCTAAACCAAATGTGAAGCATATGTGAAGCATACAGAAAATGCATATTTCACATTTTAATATTTTGTATATTTTAAGTATAAGACCATGTATATTTTAAGTATAAGACCATGTTCCCCAAGGCGAAACTTTAGGCCATGTAGCATTTCTTCTTTTGGTTAATGGTCTAACAACATTACGACACAACTCCTGAATTGAAAGTGTGCACGGATGACAGATATTGTTATATAATTATGTCAGAAATGTGCATGGAAACGCGTTATCTCTGAATAATATGAACGTGGTTACATAATAAACATGTTTCGTTAAGTACAAGGGAACAGATGAAAGGACGGTGGAGTTCGATAAAATTAAAATGCAAAAGTGAAACAAAAACATTGCACATACATCCGAAAGGATATGCTTCTTTCCTACTTTGTTTTGCATATGTTTCCCTGTTACGTTATCTAGCCATGGCCTAAAAAATCGCAACAGTCGAATAATCCTTAAATTTCACCCAGCGTGTTTCAAAATATACATATTTACAGGCTTTAAAGAGGCTAATATTTAGTATTTAAAGAGAATCGACGAATACTCTACGTAATATGTAGTACTGTACTGAATATAAAATACTCAATGTATTTTAAATAAGCATCCCATATTTTTTAAAATTCTGCCTACTTCATTTCATTAAATCTAGTATAAATTTCTGCTTTCATTTTTTATAGTTCGTTGAAGTGTACAAAAGTTCTTAGCCTGCATCGGACGTAGATATTTTCAATACTGCTGGCCACTGGAACTATATAAAAATAAAAGATCAAGGTCTGCTGCCATTTACGCGGAATGATGGAAGCCAGTATCCTGTGCACGACGATGTTTCTTGTCCCTTGGCGATAACTAAGAATATTTTAATTAAAATTTCACGTCATTGGTAGAGTTTATTTAGGTAGAGCGTAAAATCTCTAGGTAAATCATGTCGTCATGGCTAAACTGTAGATCGTTAGCCAACTCTTTTTAATTCTTTAGTAAACTAATTACCCGACTTCGCGTCTTTCTCAGTTCGCCCCATGGCCTGAAAATTAAAACCGAGGTTAAAAAAAAAAAACCTAATGTATGTTTTCTTTCGTTCAAACTTGTGGACCCTCTAAGAACATCATCCGTATGAATGACGTGGCATATATACTTTATTTCCTTTTTTTCATTTTAGAACAAATATTCTCATAGTCTATCGCTTTACTTATTCACATTTTAATCACGAGTGCAATCACACTTATCGTTGAACATTTAATTCGCTTTACCATTGACCGATGTTCGTATGATATATTTTAGTTGTTCTACGGTCTGATAATTTAAGAAGTGTTTATTTTAGGGTACGAAAAAAAAAAAGAATAAAGCAATGCGAAAACCGTAATTTTCACTTTTTTTGTGAGAAAGGTGCCTGCAGGTTTTGCGCCGCGTCTCTTTGGATTAAATTTTATTTTTATACTTTCGTCACCAACACAGGTTTTCAGTTCATTCTTGTTGTTTATTCGCCTAGGTGACGCATTCTGTACATCCTTTATTTGTTACCTATTGTACTTGCGCGGATATGTTTTCGCTGATCTTTGCTTCGTTTGTTCAACGTCTTACGTCAGTGCCGGGACCTGAACCTTGAGAAGCCGGGACATCTGTCTTGGCGGTCAGGTCCCCGGCCAGCACCTGTATTATGAATGTTCGATAAAACATAAAATTCAATTCAAAATTTTCAAACTTTCAACCGGGCTTCCTAAAAATATTTCTTAAAACATGTATTATCACCTGTCACTATCATACATGATTTTCCCGTACAAAAGGTTGGCAGACTACAAGGTGGTATTATCTGAAGCGAATATTGAGTCATTAAATATTATTTCGCAAAATTAGGAACTATAGGCCACGAGGTGGTATATAGGTTTTGCATATAGTTTATTGAATAAATAAAACTTTCTACAACACTTTCGCTAAAGTGCCCTAAATTTTAATACGACACTCAATGTAAAGGCCCAAATATTTTGAATTTCCCAATATTTAAATAAATTATGTCACATAAATATAAGTAAATAGACACTCTTTCGCTGACCGTAAAAAAAGAAAACTACACTACCCCAATATATTAATTTGAACAAAGTTATAACCTCACTAATTAGCAGAAAGTTATAAGCAGACAGGAAATACATCTTATCTGTGTCGAGCAAACAATGATGCATTTTAAGATGGGAATTTGAAATATTAGAATTGCTATGAGGATTCCTCAGAGGTAACCATCGAATAACTTTGCAAAGTCATATTCAAAGGCCCTAGCGGGCGAGTGGACATTGTTTTTTGTCGTCTTTTTGCTTTATGATAAAACAATTCTTAATATCTAGACGTGCTGGACGTCATCTGATTATAGTGTTTTGTGAACGAACAAAGAACATTGACATTCAAATTACGCTTGGTATGAAGTAAAACCCGTCTAATAGAGTATTGTATTTTTAATATCGAATATGTTTGTTGTTGTTTGTTTTTGAAAACATCAAACTAAAATAAATATTCGGTACCTAGGGAGGACATGAAATAACACATATACAAAGTGACTTACGAATTAAATTCTCAGGCGACATTTTCGTATTTCAAGTTGGCTGTTGCCTATTACGTTAAAATACACTTCGCGGACAAAACACACTGGCCATACAGCTGCCCGGAAACCCAATATATCTCTAAAACTATTTATGACTACTGTGAAGTGTCTTACATTGTATCATGTTGGAATATGAAAGTATTTATCTGGATAATTGTCAGAGCTATCTTGTTGACCAACCAGAGAATGGCGATAATAATAGGGCAATGATTACAGAAGACAACTTTTAGATAAACTTTTAGACAACTTTTAGATAAACTGTTAAGGATACAAAAACAACCACGGTTTATTTTGCTTAGTTTAGAACCCCAGCCTCCCTTAGTGTGATTGCCACACAACAAATGTAGTTTGGGTCGTTCTCCAGATCTGTAAATCAACGCTATAAATAGTTTGTGGTGGTACTTAGATATCGCTCGTTGTTTTTGTGCAATGACCTCTAGGACATTATAATTGTTCACTGTGTCTGTTCTAAACACTAGAATATAATTTTAGAACTTAATACAAATCATATTTTCTAAACGCAAACAAAGGTAAACGTTTTAGCGAAATATACTTTTCTCTATATATACGTGAAAATATTTTAGCATATCAGAAATATATTGGTCTTCAAAAGACAATAAATCCTAGGTTGTAGACATTGAGAATGACGAAGAGTATCAAGCAAAAAATTACGAAGTCCGAATTTTGAATAATATATAGATATATATATAAATATCAGGGTGTCGAACCGGAACCGAACCGAAACAAAAACCGGAACCGAACCGGTATTTTTTCCGGAACTGAACCCGAACCCGAACCGTTATATTGTTATCGCGATGAACCCGAACCGGAACTGAACCGGAAAAAAATAACGGTTACCGGCTCATGTCAAGACGGTTCGGCCACGCGCTGTTGACAATGAATGTGCTATCAATGCCATTTGTTTTTTAAGTGCCGTCAACTGACACACACCTCGCTTACATATTTTTCTTCTCCACTCAGTCTTAGGAATATAAACGCTGCATCCATGAATCTTGACAAACGCTGCATCCATGAATCTTGACATAGGAACCAGTATTGCGCTGGTCGCGGCTTGCACGGAAGAAAGAGAATTGGAAGGCTGTGCAAAAAAAAAAAGATCGCGTCACGGGATTTCATTTTCCTACAATCTCGTAAATCCTAAATGCTGCTGTGTGCTCATTTCATAACACGTTTCTCGAACGCGCGAGTTCTTGAAGCTTGCTTCCATCGGAATGAGAAAAGAAAAGGCTGTGGAGTTTGATAATGTTTGAGGGAGAGAAATAAATTTTATTTACAGTTGAAATGAGCATTCATGAATTATATTCATAAAGAAACCATTCCTGGTAGAAATCCCTGAGCCTTACACTACGATGTATCCCGTTTCGTATGTGCTGATTTCAGATGTTTTATTTGTAATTTATTTTGATGTTGCAATTTGTCATTTATAATTTCCGAACCGGTTCGCGAACCGGTTCAGCGCCCCGAACCGGTTCGCCAACCGGTTCGCGGACCGAATTAATCGAATCGGAACTGAACCGGAACAAAATAAATTTACCTGAACCTGAACCGTAACCGAACCCGTATTTTTTTCGGTTCGACACACTTATATATATATATATATATATATATATATATATATATATATATATATATATATCTCGATCAGTGCACTAAAGCGAGATTAAAATTATTCCGTTCGATAGGTACAAAATGCATGTCTAAAATTAGTTCTCAAATATCAAGAAACGAGGCTTTATTCATGGTAATATTTTAAGGAATGCGAAGCACTGCACCACATAATAATGTTTTGAGATTTCACAGCGGTTTGGCGTCGTCTCAATACCTTATAGCTCTCACTAGCCCTTTGGGGTAGTCAAATCCTTGAAAACGCCGCAATGACTACCCGGGGGAGTCAATTTTTATTAGTTTGTAGAATAGACCCCAAATCGGGTAATTAGTTTGTTAACAAACTAGGAAGTGTTGGCTAACATTCTTTTCCATTTTAGTCTTTGAAGTATGATCCAGTTTGGTAAACGGCACTCGACCTCATCTAGCCAGGACGTGAAATATATTAAGAACTGCGTATTGGGCGCTAAGGGATGACACTCTTCCTTGTACGGATGGTCTTGGCCACCATTTTTCGCCTATCTGGTATCGAGGTTTGGTCTTTTTTTAAGGGCCACTAAGGAGCAGTATTTCAGAACCAACATGCGATGCTCTGAGGAAACTTCTGCACGGTGTCGTTTGTCCTCAAAATTTGAAAGATGAAAGCAGTTTACATAATCTTAAAAGGGGTAGTCAGATTTTTTACTATAAGAATGCGACAAAGGTATTTAAAATACTTTTGAGAATTGATACATTGTAAGTACATAATCAGATATTTCTTATTGTGTTTGTCGACTGTGTATATATAGGGAATATTTTTATATGTAAGGCCAGTAATTCTATAAATCTTAAAGACCTCTACAATTTAACTATTACTTGGCTCTTGTAATATTATTAAGCCATGGCTACCGTAGGTAACAAGTAAAACAATGCAAAACAAACCAAGGCAGAAACATTTACTTCAAGATGTGAATGCGGTGATTCTTTAACATTTATTTTTATTTTATCTCCATGCAAATCACATGCTCATCAGTTCACATCCACCTAAAATAACGAGATTATATTGTTATCATGTTTATAGTTTTAAAAATGAGGCCATTTCCATGCACAATTTTGTTATTCCAAAAATATACCCGAGTCATCCGCGTACATTTTTTTTGTCAAAAAGCTTTTGTATTGTAGTTGAACCATTACGCACAATGCAGAAGAAGTGAGGCGGGGCCTAATTATCATGTTTCAGCTATATGTAATGCCCCTCTTAGGAATCTTGGGGTGATATTTCGTTTTACGAGGCAATTTCCTTCTTCTGATTGTCTCGTGCGTTTGTCTCGCTGCTTAGTGCGTACAAAGCTAGAGTTTGCTTGAATTGTTTGGAATTGTATTAACCACACTGCGTCATGCTCTATTGAGCGTGTTCAAAGACGCTTCATAGGCATAATCTATGACAGGCATTTCGGGTGCAAGTGTTACTACAACTACTTAAGAAACTAGGGTGGCGCATCTTGCTTGATAGAAGGCGTTTACATGATTTTATGTTTTTCTATAAGGTGGTGAACGGAAGTGTTGATTCATCGCTTTTGTTAAGTACTGTTTGTTTCCATGTTCCCTTGCGGTCTAGTTGGTTTCAGAGCCCGTCCTACCCCCGGACTTTATATGGTACGTCTCCCTTAACAAGAATGCAGCTGGAATTTAACAGGCTTGACCAATCTGCTATGAACATTTTTAGTAACGTGACAACTGAGGGAATAATAAATAAATAAATAAATGAAACTGTTCGACGTACACTGTAGTCAATCATTTGCGTATAATATTGAATCTATCTGGCTGTCTGCATTTATTTTCCAATGACGAACTGTGTACCACTATTTAGGCTACGTGCTGTTTATCGACACAACAAAATAAAGATTAATATAGTTTTAAAAATGAGGCCATTTCCATACACAATTTTGTTATTCCAAAAAATATACCTGCGTCATCCGCGTACATTTTTTGTCAAAATTCTTTTGTATTGTAGTTGAACCATTACGCACACTGCAGAAGAAGGGAGGCGCGGCCTAAGAAAATGCATTGGGGGGGTCATCTATTGTACTTTGAATTAAATGTCTCAATATTAGAAAAAATGCGCAAAACGATCTGAAGCATATAAGTTTTGTAGTGCCAGCTCCACTCCTCTCTATCACAGGCATTCAAGATATTTAGTTAAATCTCCTAAAGCGTATCAAACTCTTTTTCTGAATTAAAAAAATTAAAGCCGTTTACAACTCCCTGTAACGCCGAATTGGAGCGCAGCTCTTGAGGAGGAGGAGGGAACGGTACTGGGGGGGGGGGGGGTCAAGTGACCTCGCGGGGGGGGGGTACGTGACCTCGGGGGGGGGGTGGTTTCGTGACCTGAGAGTCACGTGACAATGACGATGCCGATGACGTCATCAGTGACGTCACTGATGACGTCATCAGTGACGTCACTGATGACGTCATCAGTGACAATGCCGATGCCGATGAGGTCATCAGTGCCGTCACTGATGACGTCATCAGTGACGATGACGATGCCGATACCTCGGGGGGGGGGGGGGGTCACGTGGCCTCAGGGAAAGGGGGGGGGTCCTCCCGAAGGTACCCGAGGTCCTCCCGAAGGAACCCGAGGTCCTCCCGAGGTCCTCCCGAAGGAACCTGAGGTCCTCCCGAAAGAACCCGACGTCCTCCCGAGGTCCTTCCGAAGGAACCCGAGGTCCTCCCGAGGTCCTCCCGAAGGAATCCGAGGTCCTCCCGAGGTCCTTCCGAAGGACATCGGGAGGACCTCGGGAGGACTTCGGGTTCCTTCGGGAAAATTTACCCATAATGCACCGCGCGGTTACGGCGACGGCGACGCCGACGCAGCTCAAGCCGGAAACGGGCGCCTAAGAGCTGCGCTCTAAAAAAGGAAATAAACTCATATCAATTTGATTTGATAAGAAACTGGTTTGAAGCAATATGGCGGTTCGTTCTGTGAATTATTTTTTGTTTTGTTTCAAAATTATTTTTGTACATGCGTTTATTGTGTTACTACTCTAGCAGATGTTAACGTTTTAGTTAGAGTGTATTGAAAAATCTTTGAGAATACCCTGACAACTAAAATGTGTCTATCATTATTAATATTGATATCTGCATCCCCATTAAAAGAGTGAACATAACAAAAAGAACGGGACATAAGCATTTGTTCAACCCTGAGCTGAGGGCCCGACTTTGAGGATTATCAAGACTATATCTTACTGTGCGACGCCACCTTTTATTGTCTATGAGTTTAATATTAATGCGAAAGCTTCCACTGTCCCATGGAGCGAACCGGCGTTCTCAGCTTTTGAAGCCGCGCCACATGGGACTTTTTTTTCACCTGTTATAGAGCGAAGTGTGAAGTCTCTAGCAGAGAATTGATGGAGAGATTCCCATTGGCTTCATGTCACGCGTGCCTCGTGGCTCGCGCTCGACTGCCGCTCTCTTGTCACGCGTTGGCGGGGCTGCAGGCCCTTCTACTCCTCTCGGCGCCGAGGAACATGGCGGCGCCTGAGGCATCTATATCGTCGGCACCGAGACCTGGTCTGCAGTGAAACGTGGCCGTTTACGCCAGTACGCCGCAGACAAATTAAGGGAGCGGAAGAACGACATGCATCCTTTCGCGTTCACAACACATAAAAAGTGCTTAGGTGTCCTCGGAATTTTTCTTCTTCAGTGAGTAATGAACGGGCTTCTATATCAGGGGTCTCCAGAGCCCGACCTGCGGGCCATATCCGGCCCCCTGAAGTCTTCCGACCGGCCCGCGTCTGGCCGCGGTCTTTCCAAAGAAGCCCGGCCCGCAGTCCGCTTCCAGCGGACCCGCTGCCTGATAGCGTCACAAAAGGAAGTGCGCGTAAAGAGACCGTGCGGCGACGAGCTCCGAATGCTCAAACTAAGATACTAGAAAGAACGAGAGAAACTGCATTGTAACATGGATCTTTTTGCCATATTCTTAATTGAACATTGTCATCACTAGCCTCATCATTTTTGTTTCTTCTGCCCTATGTCTGTGTAACTATGTTCAAATTCCATTGCGTTCTTATGTACATACATACAGTGAGCTTAGTCTCCTCTGTCACAACTTTTTCATATTTATTTATTTATTTATTTATTTATTTGAAAATACTGCAGGCCTTTCTCAGGCCCTGGCAGGTTACAGGCAACAATACACAATAGTACCATATACAACGTTAAAAAAAAAATAACGACAATACATAAATACATAACGATGGAGAACATAGTACATTAAAAATTCAATCAAGCAATGACACAAGAATTAAGCACTTACAGTTTTCATCTCATTCAGCAAGAGTACTGTACAGAAATACAAGATTTCATCAGATTACATTCAACGAATGCTGATACAAAAAGTTGAAATTTTTAGTATATCCTACATGTTAAAATCAATGACATGTTGGCTATAAGATTTCCTAAAAGTGCTTTGTTAAACCTTCTACGAACGCCTGCGTTTCGCAAATTTTGATTAATTCCTCCGGCAACAAATTCCAATCTTCAATGCTATGAACAAAGAACGAATACTTGAACGTGTCATTATGGCTGATGCACGGTTTGATCATTTTACTGTGGTTTGTTCGATTAGAGTGACTATGGAGTTTCCTCAAATAATTATCTGCTCTCATTTTAAGGTGACCATGATAAAGTTGATGTATGAACTTTAAGCGCGCAATGATCAGTCTAACACCAAGACTTTGCATTTTCGATTGTTCGAGCAAATCGGACATACTCTCCGCGCGCCTATATCTTGAAAAAATAAATCTTAAACCCCAGTTTTGAATTTTTTCTATACCGTACGAAAGATATAGCTGGTGAGGGTCCCTAATGATGCTTGCATATTCTAACGTAGGCCGAATTAATGTCTTATAGGCGGTTAATTTGCATTCTAGTGTTGTATTTTTTAACTGTCTCCTCAGAAAGCCCATTTTTCGGCGAGCAATATTGCGCACATAATTAACATGCGCGTCCCATTTTAAGTCCCGTGTTATTTGAACTCCTAGGTATTTAACTTGGTCTGTTTTAATTAAGGGGGTGGAACAAATCTCATACTGAAATTCAAGAATTTCTTTTTTGTGGGTTATTGTCATTGCTACCGATTTCTGGTAATTAATATTCAGTCCCCGTTCCAGACACCATTCTGATAAAGCATGTAATGACGAATTTAAATTTTCTTGATCGTTCTGCTCAGTTACATTAGAGTATAAAACGCAGTCGTCCGCGAAAAGTCTGACCTTTGTTGATGGGTGAACATTATTGCCTATGTCATTCACATAGATGAGGAACAACAAGGGCCCGAGCACTGAGCCCTGTGGCACACCAGAATACACACTGAGAGAGGATGAACACTTTCCACCGATTTCCACAAACTGCTCCCGCGCACTCAGATAGGCCCTTATCCAGGATACAAGTTTGTGATTAATGCCAATAGCGTGAAGTTTATGAATTAACTTACTGTGAGGTACTCTGTCGAAGGCTTTCGATAAATCAATAAAAATAGCATCCGTTTGACCTCTATTGTTAATCACTTCTGCGAAATCATGCACTATCTCACTCAGTTGCGAAACCGTAGAAACACCAGCTCTAAACCCATGTTGATTACAAAAAAATAAGTTATTCTCTTCCATGTATGTCCTTATGTGTTTACTTATTATGTGTTCCAATAGTTTACAGCATGTTGAGGTAAGCGAAATAGGTCGATAGTTATACAAAAGTGGCTTGTTTTCAGTTTTAGGTATTGGAATGACCTTGGCACGTAGCCAGTCTGTTGGCACTTGACATTGCAGAAGAGATACGCTATATATAATGACTAAATATTTTGCAATCCATTCTGCATATCTTTTCAGAAAGCAGTTACCTATCTTATCCGGCCCTGGTGCTTTTTTAGTATCAAGATTTAATAGGAGGGACAGAATACCTTGTTCGTTCACACTAAGTTGGGACGTATCTGATTCGACGTTCGAAGTTATTTCTTGAGAGGGTACCGTATTTGTTTCTACGGTGAAATTCGACTGAAAATATGTATTAAAAGCATTTGCTATGTCAACCTCATCCGTAAGTGTAACGTCCCCGCAAGTGATCTGCATTATTGACTATTTTTCTGGCGACAAATGACGCCAGAACTTTTGCGGTTCATTTTTCATAAAACCGGGAAGTGTTTCAGAATAATACTTTTCTCTTGCTTCTTTTAACTTCGTCTTTAAGTGTTCCGCTAGCTCAACCACTTCAGTGCTTCTTCTTGTGCTTTTGCGTTTACGTTTTAGTTTACGTTTGATGTGAATAATATCTCGAGTTATCCACGGGTTTCGCCTTTTTTGTTTTTAGTCCTCGTTGGTATAAAGTTGTCCTCGCAGTAAGCTATTATTGTCTTGAAACTGTTCCACAACTCATTGATGTTCCTCTGTTTCGCGAATTCATCCAGTGACCTCTCGAGATAGTCTATAACTGACTCATCTTCACTATGCAAATAATCCTTAAAAACAACCTTGTCAACATCATGTTTATTTTTACAACAGGGTACCAAGCAAGACAGAAAAACCAACTTATGATCCGAGATTCCTTCATGAATGGATACACTGTATTTAAGATCAGTGGTGTTAAGGAATATCAGGTCGAGTATTGATCCTCCCTTGTCGCTTATTCTAGTGTTTTCTGTCACAACCTGTTCTATGCCGGCCTGAATGCGGTACTCAGAAGAAGTTCGACGTGTTGGTCATGACTATTGCTTAACGTCTGCTCACTCCAATTTATATGTGGTAAGTTAAAGTCACCTGCAATAATTAATTTGGTGCGGTTATTTGCGTGTTTTAATATGAAATCATGCATTGATTCTAGAACATCGATAGAAGCGTTTGGTTTACGGTAAACGGCGCCTATCAAAAACTGAGTCGAACCGAAACTTAGCTTGCACCACACGGACTCCGTATCTGGAGGTTCATCAAAGACAGTATATTTAATTTCTTTCTTAATTAGTATTGCTACGCCCCCTCCCCTTGATTCCCGGTCCTTACGTATAATTGAATATGAAGGTGGAACTACCTCGGAACTATTAATTTCAGGATGAAGCCATGTTTCGGTTATTATCAGCACATGTGGGTCATAAGAATACAGCACATGTTCTAGTTTTTCGATTTTATTCACAATAGTTCGGGCGTTAAGATTTACAAGCTTCAATTCTTCGGTTAAGTTTTTGTCAGGTTGTCATGCACTGGCACTGGTATCTTGCATATCTGGTCGCGAGGTGTGAACGCGATCACATTTAACTCGTTTATTTTCCGTTTCATCCCAAGCATACCAGTCATCGTTGATTTTCAGTTTGTTGTACACGAGTGACACTTTATCTTTGTTTATTCTGTTTTCTTTAGCACTCTCCCACAAACATTTTCTGATTTGGCGAGTACTGTAGGAAAAATCTTCCGATATTGACAGGCTGCTACCTTTTAGCTTACTGGAGTTGGTCAAAATTTTTATTTTTTCGCTGAAGTCATAAAACTTCACTATGACAGGGCGATTTCTTTCTTTATTCTTTTGTCCAATCCGATGTATTCGTTCGACTGTGTTAACAGCAACGCCGAGTCTATCAAGAAAAACCCTTTCCACAACACTTTGATTCAGATCTTTAGTGTTTTCATTATCTTCCTCGTGTACACCAAAAATGACAAGGTTGTTCCTCCTGCCTCTATCTTCCAAGCTGTCAATTCTTTGTTCCAGCCTTTGAATGTAGTTTTGCAATTCCGTGACTTTTTGGTCACAAGCCTCAACCTTTTGAGCCACGGCGTTTATTTTAGCCACACCACCTTCAATGGTTACTAGTCTAGCGTGAATTTCACTCATTGTAGCATCCGTACGGGTTTGACTGCTCTTGATCTCGTTCATGTTGGTAGAAAGGACGCTTTGCAAATCCTGAATCATTTGACACAGTTCAGCGTTGGTGGGCCCAGGGTTCGTTTCAACGTCCCCACTCAAAACCAGAAGCATTTGCAACACATGAAATCATTAAAAAGACCAAATAACACTTGCCATAAGGCCGAGTGATCACCGCGCTCGGGTGTCGCGCGGAGGTACCAGGTTTGATTCCAGGGAGCGGAGTGCTCCTTTATTTGTTCTTTCAACTTGGCGTTCTCGTAAGGTCGACAGCAGTGTCATCTGGTTGAGCTACGAATGTTCCACACACCGAAAGTTCTACGCCGGATATTCCAGAAACCCACGGGGGTTCAAAAGATGCTCGGCGTGGCAAGCCGGAGTCAGTCTCGCCCCAGCGTTCGATCCTGCTGTTACGACGACTTCGAAGCCCGCGACTCACTGTTGTTATAATGCACTAATGTAAAAAGTATTGTCTACATTTGTCATATCATTCTCATTAGTCTTTTGCATTATGCGAATGTGACAAAGTTGCAATGCGTGTTGATTGATGCCTGGTGAGTTTTCTTGGTCACAAGAGATGTGTAAAGTCATAATTAGCAGAATATAAAACTTCGAAGTATGTGTATTCATCCACCTGAGTGATTTTTAATACTTACTCTAACATTAATTTTTAGAGCGCAGCTCTTAGGCGCCCGTTTCCGGCTTGAGCGGCGTTGGCGTCGCCGTCGCCGTCGCCGTCGGCTTCGGCGTCGGCGTAACCGCGCGGTGCATCATGGGTAAATTTCCCAGCTAAATTTAGCGGAAAAATTTCCACGCTAAATTTAGCAGAAAAATGTCCCCGCTAAATTTAGCGGGAAAAATTCCCCGTTAAATCTAGTGAAAAATTTTTCCCGCTAAATCTAGCGGAAAATTTTCCCCGCTCCTAGCGGAAAATTTTCCCCGCTAAATCTAGCGGAAAAGTTTACCCGCTAAACTTAGCGGAAAACTTTCCCCGCTAAATTTAGCGGAAAACATTCCCCGCCAAAGTTAGCGGGAAATTTTCCCCGCTAAATCTAGCGGAAAATATTTCCGGCTAAATCTAGCGGAAAATGTTCCCCGCGAAATCTAGAGGATAATTTTCTCCACTAAATCTATCGGAAAATTTTCCCCGCTAAATCTAGCAGAACATTTTCCCCGCTAAATCTAGCGGAAAATTTTCCCCTAAATACGGGAGGGCAGGAGAGCAGGAGGGGCATTGCCCCCTGTACGTACCTTCCCCTCCTCCTCCTCAAGAGCTGCGCTCTAATTTAGCGTTGCAGGGAGTTGTAAACGGCTTTCATTTTTTAGAGCGCAGCTCTTAAGCGCCCGTTTCCGGCTTGAGCGGCGTCGGCGTCGACGTCTGCATCGCCGTCGCCGACCGCGCGGTGCACGATGGGTAAATTTCCCCGCTAAATTTAGCGGTAAATTTTTCCCGCTAAATTTAGCGGAAAATTTTCTCCGCTAAACTTAGCGGAAAATTTTCCCCGCTAAATTGAGCGGAAAAAGTTTCCCAGCTAAATCTAGCGGAAAATTTTCCCCGCTACATCTAGCGGAAAATTTTCTCCGCAAAATTTAGCGGAAAAATTTCCCCGCTAAATTTAGAGGAAAAGTTTCCCCGCTAGATATAGCGTAAAATTTTCCAAGATAGATTTAGCGTAAAGTTTTCCCCGCTAAATTTAGCGGAAAAATTTTCCCGCTAAAGGTCGAGGTCACGTGACCCCCCCCCCCCCGTGCCTTCCCCTCCTCCTCAAGAGCTGCGCTCTAATTCGGCGTTACAGGGAGTTGTAAACGGCTTTATTTTTTTTTTGTTTAAATGCTTATCTAGGCATAGTTGCTCAGTTTTGCTTCGTTTATAATAACTCTGTCTTTTCTGCACTCCAGACTGTGACGAATATTTCATTGACATTATTTTGTGGTGCAGTGTTTCGCATTCCTTAAAAGATCACCGTGTATAAAGCCTTGTTTTTTGATATTTTAGAGCTTTTTAACTTGCATTTTGTACCTTGATTCTTCTCGAATGAAATAAGGTTACTCTCGCTTTGCTGCACTTATTAAACTATATATAGTATTGAAAGATGAGAACATCGTTTTTTTATATATTCTTCATTCACCAAGTCTGCAACCTAGGATTGACTTTATAGCAAATACAGGAGTCTTTATGATATGCTAAAATATTTCCGCATGTATCTCGACAAGAATATATTTCTTTAAAACTTTCACAATTGTGTTTCGAAACTATAATATTTATTGAGCTCCAAAATGATATTCCATGGTTCAGAACAGACACAATGAACAAGTATAATGTCCCAGAGGTCATTATACAAAAACCATGAACGATATCTAAGTACCACGGTCACCTATACTAGTTATTGGGTTGATGTACAGATCTGGAGGGCGACCCTAGCGATATTTGCTGGCTGATAATCACACCAAGCAAAGGTGGGTTTTTAAACTAATAAAAATAAATCTTGGTCATTTTTTGGTCCATAACATACTATCTTTGAGTTCGAGTTGTGTTGCATAATCATAGCACATTTATTAACGACCTTCTTTGGTTGGTAAACAAGATAGCTCTGACCAGTTATCCAGTTATACTTTCATATTCCAACATGATCAAATGGAAGATACATCACAATATTCATAAATAATTTGAGAGATATATTTGGTTAGCGGGCAGTTGTGTGGCCAGTGTGTTTCGTCCACGAAGTTTAGTTTAATGTAATAGGCACCAACCTACCTGAAATCCGAAAATGTCGCCAGAGAATCGCATTCGTGCGCCACATAGTATACGTGTTATTTCATGTGTTCCTTTAAATACCGAATATTTATTTTAGTTTCATGGTAGCAAAAAAACAAAATATATTCGATATTAAAAACACAATACTATACAAAACCCAACACTACTAGACAATACTATAATACACGTGTTTTACTTTACACCAAGCGTAATCTGAATGTCACGGTTCTTTGTTCATTTAAAGCACACTATAATCAGTTGACGTCCATCACTAAGAATGTTTTATCATAAATCAAAAAGACGACCAAAGAAAATGGCCACTTGCCCGCTAGGGCTCTTGAATATGACTTTGCAAAGTTATTCGACATGTATACCTCTGAGGAATCCTCATAGTGTTTCTAATATTTAAAATTTTTATCTTCAAATGCATCATTGTTCGCTAGACACAGAAAATATTTATTCCGTGTCTGCTTAAAACTTAATAATATTAAATATTTAAGAATCGTATAATTACACGAAGATATTGACACTGGGATTACTGTCGGCTAATTTGTGAGGTTATGAACTTGTTCAACTTAATACATTTGAGTAGTGAATGTTTTTTTACAGTCAGCAAAAGAGTGTGTTTTTGGAGACTTAAAGTTTGACATAATTCATTTAAATATTACGGAATTCAAAATGTTTGGGAATTTACATATGAATGCCGAATTAAAATTTAGGACCCTTTAGCGAAAGTTTTGTACAGAGTTGTATTCATTCAATAAACGTTATGTAAAACCTATATACCAGCTCGCGGCCTATATTTATTAATTTTCAAATAAAGATTTAACGACTCAATATTCGCTTCAGCAAAAACAACTTTGTAGTCTGCCAACTTTTTGTACGGGAAAATCATGAATAATAGTTATAGATGATAATACATGTTTTGAGGAATATGTTTACGAAGCCTGGTTCAAAGTTTGAAAAATGCGATGTTTAATTTTATGTATTGCCAAACATTCGCAATACAGGTGCTGGCAGAGGACGTTACCGCAAAGCGCGATGTCCCGGCTTCTGAAGGTTCATGTCCCCGCATTGGCGTAAGATGTTGAACAAAATAAGACACGATTAGCGAAAACATATCCGCGCAAGTACAATAGGTAACAAATAAAGGATGTACAGAATGCGTCACCCAGCCGAATAAACAACACGAATGAACTGGAAACGTTTGTTGGTGAGGTAAGGATAAAAATATTATAATCCAAGGAGACACCGCGCAACACCTGCAGCCACCTTTCGCACAAAAAAGTAAATACGTATTACGGTTTTCGCATTGTTTCCTTCTTTTTTATTATTACCCTAAAATAAACACTTCTTAGATTATCAGAGCCTAGACCAATTAAAATATATCTTACAAATATCGGTCATTGTTAAAGCGAACTAAATGTTCAACGATGAGTGTGATGGCACTCGTGAGTAAGATGTAAATAAATCACGTGATATACTTTGAGAATTTTTGTTGAAAAATGCAAATAAGAGGTAAATAAAGTATGTATGCAAAGTCATCCATACATATGGTGCTCTTAGAGGGTCCTGAAATTTAAAAGAAAGAAAACATACTTTAGGTTTGTTTTAACTCTGGGGTAAAGCTTCAGGCTATGTGGCGTACTGAGAAAGACGCGAAATCGGGTAATTATTTAAGAGAAACCAGCTGAACAAACCAGCCATACAAATGAAAGGGGAACATGAGAGACGCATTCAAGCGCTGGACTACCGATTCGTATACTGATATATTTCATCTTCGACGACAGGCTAAGATCAATGAAAATATAGCTTGCTACCCTTCGTTCTTTTTTTCCTTATTTTTAAACTTGGTACCCTTCTCTTCCGTCTATTTGTGCACAGTACTTCGACATCGCAAGAACATCCTCTCTTCTCTGGTTAAGGCAGAAGATGGTGAACTAACACAGTTTTCGCCTTTATCTTCTATGTTTACAGCTTCTAAAACCTGACGTGCTAACCGGTTTCGATGTTGCCCTATGGTAGTAACTTTGTCTAAGTCTGCCTTGCACTTGCAGTCGTGGCAATGTATGGCTAAGGGACCTGCTGCCGTCAAGTTCTTTAAACTATTGGCATGTGCCGGAGTCCTGTCGCTTATACACCGGCCGGTCTGTCCAATATAACAGCGGCCGCATGTCAGGGATTTGTGGTAAATAGCCTCCTTGTCGCACAGGGCGTAAACGGTCCTGTGAGTGGTGCCACACCCCCGCTGTTGCTGGTTTGCCTGTCCACAGTCCTGTGAGTGGCGCGGAACATCGCACTTGTACCTCGTGACGATTTGCCATTTTTTTAACTTATGTGTAATCCCATGAATGTATGGAACAACCACAAAAGTTTTTCTTCTCTTCTTTTGCTGTGTGGAAGGGTCGTTGCTCTTCACTCGTCGTTTTGATGGTGCGGCAAACCCTTTTGCACACGGAGGCTACTACGTGTTCTGGGTAGCCCGCATCCTCGAGTCTGGATATTTGTAACTCGAAGCTTTGGGAGATCTGATGCTCACATGTTTTGTTCAGGCTAGAAAACCGAGCTGTGAAAACTACTGCCTGCTTAACAGTTTTTGAATGCTGCGACGAGAAGGGGAGAAACCCTTTGCCTGAACGGGCTTGGTGTCTCCAGCAAACATGACCTGCTCTGAAATCCAAGACCAAATCAAGCAACTTGATGGTCTTCCTGACTGGAAGCTCATGCGTGAAAGTTAGCCCCATGCATGAACGCTGAACACTCCTCAGGATGTTGTTGAGGAAACCGTCCATTTGATAGTCATCTTCTGTAGTGCATTTGTTTGGTTGGTTTGTTCAGCTGGTTTTTCCTAAATATGTTTTACCAACGCGCTCAGCCCTTTTCCGTGGTCGGGTGATTAGTTTACTAACGAACTACAAAGTGTTGGCTAACAATCTGCAGTGCAGCCATGATGGCATAATTTAACTAGAGAATTTACGCTCGACCTAAATAAACTCTAGCCATGACGTGAAATGTTAATTAAAATATTCTTTGTTTTCGCCAAGGGTCGACAAGGAACGCCATCGTGCACAGGATATTGGCTACCATAATTTCGCCTAACGGACCGCCGACCTTGTACTTTTATTCTTTATAGTTCCACTGGCCAGCAGTATCGAAAATCAACGTCCGATGCAGGGTAAGAACGTTTGTATACGTCCTCAAACAATGAAAAATGAAAGCAGAAATTTATACTAGATTTCTTAAAAGCAGTAGGCAGAATTTAAAAATACGGGATGCTTATTTAAAATATATTGAGTATTTTATATCCATTACATCACTACATATTACGCACAGTATTCGTCGATTTCCTTTAAACACTAAAAATTTGCTTGTATGAAGCTTGTAAAATATGTATAATCCTAAAACACGCTCGGTGAAATTTAACGATTATTTGGCTGTTGCGATACTGTTAGGCCATGGCTATATAACGTAACAGGTAAACATATGCAACACAAAGTAAGAAAGAAGCATATACTTTCAGATAATGTGCAATGCTTTTATTTCACTTTTGCATTTTTATTTTGCCTTACTCATCCGTCCTCTCATCTGTTCACTTGTACTTAACATAACAAGTTTATTATGTGACCACGTTAATACTATTCAAAGATAACGCGTTTCTACGCACACATTTGTCATTATTATAGAACAATATCTGAAATCCATGCACATTTCAAATTCAGGAGCTGTCTCGTAATGTTGCTAGAACATTAACCCAAACATGAAATACCACTGGGCCTAAAATTGCGCCTTGGGGAATATTGTCTTCAAATTATATTATACAAGATGATTGATATTTAAGAAAATGTATTCATAACAATGTGAGACATGCATTTTATGTATGCTTCACATTTGGTTTAGATGTGTAAATGTGTATCATTAGAAGTTTATTATATGAATATTTTGTTCTAAAAATTATATTGAACCCGTGTGTACTACACATCTGTTTTAGTGAAAGTTTTCAAGAATTCTAGAAATTAAAGTAGCTTCGAAAAACAAACGGAACTATATCTGGATCACATTGCCAGCCACGCCGTCCATCAAGGATTAGATTTGTTCTTCCCACTACCCTTTTGTAATGCTTATTCCTGGAGGATAAAATAAATGAAATGAAATAAATGAAATCTACAAGTAACGGTGCAGTCTTACGGTCAAAGGTTACGGTTTTTCATATAAATGAGCGTATATCCTACTGGAAAAAATTATATGAATCTATACAAGAACTGATATGAAATATCCTAAAACTGATATGCGACATAAAAACTTTATGAATTATCCGAAATCCGATACGTGACATATGAAACTGATATGAAATACCCAAAAACTGATATGCGACATAAGAGAACTGATATGTAACATATGGCAACTGATATGCAACATTCAAGTTCATATGCGATTTAAATGAAAACTTATATGACTTTCATATAAGATTTTGCAATGTGTCCAATAAACATATCAGTAATACATTCATATAATTTTTTCATTATACGACGTGCCGCTCGGGCAAGCAAATACGTAGCTTGGAACCGCAGTGGAGCGGCTTGATTTATTGGCTTTCAAGTAATAACGGCATAGGCGATTACTTTTTACTAAGAGATTCATCCCCTGAGCAGTTCAAAATACTCTCAGAGGTATGACATTACTGAAAATAAATCAACATGTTTGGAATATTATTTATTGCTTAGGTGGTCACCGAGAAAATCCGTACCTTCAAAACGACCACTATAAAAGGCGGAAACGCAGAGCTCAGAAGTAGTTAGCATGTGTGCAGTCGTATTCATGCTTGTTGTGCCGTGTATGTCTATTGCTCAATATATATGTTCAGCTCTGCTAGTGGCATGGGTAATAGACACAATATGTAATAAAATGGTCATTACTTTGGCCATACACATTGAGGTTAGAAGGCATGGAGAGGCCATGACGTCAGCGCCCGCAGCTACCGGAAGCAATGTCCTGTTGACGTCTCGCCCCTTCCTCACACTTTTTCACTCCCCAGGCCGAATCTGAACCCACCTCCTCAACCGGAGGCCTGTCCCGCGATGCTCGCGGTTGTTGGTTATGGTACATGGAACTTGTCGCATGAAAACGCGGTGCATTACGTAACGACACAATAAAAATCTCGCATCCTAAGAGTTACGCTTGCCGATTCCGGCCAAGCGTGGCATTCGGTTGTGATCGACTTAGCTGGGATTTCGGTGATTATCCACGACCTTATGTTCTTGGAGAACGTGGAAAAGCAGAGAGCTGATATATGCGCTGTTGGACACTCACGCAAACAAGGATTGCGATGAATTTGCTCCTATACTTCGGCTGGTGTCTGGCATGGGACCACATCGCAACTGAAGAAAGCCCTCGAGCGCCAATTGCGTGCGACCTCACGCATGTACGTCTTAACTTAATGGATGTTTCTGAATCAAAACGGGACTGACGTGATGCTGTATAACGGCATCTTGACTGTCAGAAAAAACGTTACTCAGTTTCACACTTCGCGTATGTTGACGACTCTCGGTTTGAGACTTTTGGCAAGCCGACGACTGCGCGTCTGGCACGTCAACCTCCTTTATTTTGTAATTTTGTTGGCCTCGCTTTTTTTAACGTGTGTTTTACCGCTGTATATATTTCTTTTTTCGTCGACTGGGCAGAGCGAGCATTGCGTGCTCGCGCCCGATGTAGCTTTGTAAGTATTAATTCCGCCCCCGTCACCCAAATGTCCCAGATGTGTTTTATCTTCACCTCTGGCAGAGAGGAACCGGTCCCGAATAGCGGGCTTTACATTTCCGTCGACACGCTCTTCTATTTTGTTTTGAAGTGTGCAAAGTAACAAAGTCCAAACTCTTGGATTCTCTTCAATAGGTTCGTAATTGCCGCGACGGTAACCGAGGAACGAAACCCACCGCTTTCTCAGTTAGGTGAGCGTCGGAAGGTCACTAATTATCTCACCTTATAACAAAATTCGGAATGCACAGCACGTATAAAATTTAAAAGCGCCAACAAAGAGGAGACAAAAAAATAAGGCGAACCAGACGAGCGCTAAACTGGTAATGCACGAGGGCCTTCTGGGTGAAACAAAATCCCCACGGAAGAACAACTGGTGTGGTTTTTGCAGCCGCTCACTCAACAAAGCCCCATCACAGCAACGCGCGACGCCGCGCACTTTCGTAACCTCGCCCAGCCGCCCTAAATGCCCCGTGCGTTTGCTCGTGACCGTACACCGTACGGAGGAAACACTATAACGCAACGCAACGACGAAAAAAAAAAAACTTTGTTGTTACGTGATCCACGTCAGGCCTTTCGGTGTTTAGTAAATTTTGATGGTGTTTAGATTCTATTTTCTTTACGTTTTTAATGACGAGGCATAAAAGAATGACGTCATGCGAGCTGGACAAGAATGAGGTTACCAATATTATCATAAACCGAAGAAGTTCGCCAGCTCGCCGGACGCCGAATTCAAGATCAACAACGTCGATGCAACCCGGTACGACCTTCGTCGTCGGGACGTCCACTTCCAGCCCGGAGACAGGGTACGGGTGTCGACAACGATTCGCCGCCGTGGTCTCAGCGAGAACCTCCTGAAACGGTATTTCGCAACCCACAAGGTGCTTCGTCGACTTGGAGATCTGAACCACAAGGTGACGCCCGGCGGAACAAGAACATCATCACGCCGCCCACCACGACCTGAAGTCGTCCACGTCGTGCGCCTGAAGCCATACTACGTTTGATAAGACTGCGGACCTTGTGTTCCAAATGACTCATTAGTTTACCGTTCGTTTCATTTGCTTTGTTTTGTTACGTGTTTCATCGGGGCGATGCACTTTTAAAGGGGGAGTAATGCCGGGCGCGTGGCTGGCCAAGTAGTCAGCGCGCAGGTAGCCTCCGTTATTGTGCCTGCCTCCCGCGCGAAAAGCCAGGGTTCGATTCCTGGGGGCGACGGATCTCTTGTTTATTCCTGCAATTTAGTGTTCTGGTAAATTCGAGAATACTGTTGCTTGTTCGAGGTCTTAATGTTCTACGCGTCGAACCTTCTACTCCGATTATTCCAGAAGCCCACGCCTGTACATAAGGGGCTCCGCGGGGCGAGCCGCAGTTAGTCTCGCCTCAGCGTTCGATCCTGCTGTTACGCCGCTATCGACGCCCGCGACGCTCTCCCGTTATCTTCGGTCTCCTTTTATTTTTCGGCACAAGTTCGCCCCATTAAAAGTTTGGTTTTTCTTAGTATGTTTTGGTTGCCTCATCAGACAACATGCTAAAATAGTTCCACGTGTATCTAAAAAAAAATATATTTCTTTCAAACGTTCACATTTGTGTTTCAAGAATATTATTTTTATTGAGCTCCAAAATGATATTCCAGGGTTCAGAACTGACACAATGAACAAGCATTATGCTCTAAAGATCGTTATACAAAAAACACGAACGACATTACTGGTACTACGCTGGGGATTTGTGCTGGCAGCATCCCGGGAACTCAATGGGACGCCCAGTGCCGGGCGTCCCAGTCAGTCCCAGTCACTGGCCAGTGACTGGCAATCTCACTGGCCCGTTGTCGCCCCACTAGGCGTTACCAGCGTCGGCCCAGTAGGATTTTGGCGGCAGACCGGTACCGCCCCCTTTCCAAACCGGCGAGTTGTGCCACTTAGGTATCAGCCACACCCCATCGCACTACACAGCGTGCGCAACCTAACCATTACATGGGTTTGGTATATCTGCGCGTTCTGTGTCACCCGGAATATGTAAGCGGGATCTAGCTTGTGTATATCTTTACTAGCTTTATTGATTTTGTTGCGACTTACCGCGGAATTGATGTGAATGTTTTGTGCACACAAATGAGTGCCGCAGCAATTATATTTATAAGTAACTCAAGTAATAAAAATTACGCTCGGTGCCACGTATGTTCTGAATTATTCTCGAATCATAAACCCTTTGTATCAGCTCTTTACTTTAGACGACCATCCCGATAATCAAACCAATGTTTCAAAAATGTTTCCTACATCACATTCGGTTTCATAAACAGAAATATTTTATTAATTTGTTTGTAGCAGAATAAGAAATGTGTGTCCCAATCTGTTTAACAAGGGGCAACCTATATATTTAGAATAACAAATCCGTGAAATCCTGTTTTTTTCGTTTAAGTCGGTCGTTTTTGTGGAGCGTTTAGAAAAGGCAGGAGGAAGGGCTAGATGTTGTTATGAAGAATGGGAAAACCCGATAACGACCGGACGTGTGAAGTAAGAGGGACGAAGTTGGCAGCTTTGTATTTCGGACAATGAACACCATTTTTGTATCCTTCATTTCACTCGATGCATACCAAATAATGACACTATCGTTATAGCATTATTATGGGAATGACTATATTCGCATGACTCTCTTGCACAAAATTTGAAAATGAACAAACGAGAAATAAATTAGACGTTGCTTAATGCTCAATTTTATTAGGCTTAAGCGCTTTGTTGGTTGTTCCTGCCGCAAGATCAACCACGTTCTCCCAAGTCAGCGACTGGGCGCTCACTTTTTTCCTGAAAGAAGAAAGGGAGTTATGATTTGCGACAGCTTCCAGCATTCAAGCACGCGGCTTTCAATTGCACACCTGTACAACGCTAAGAGCGCCAATCTGAATATTGGGTTTGTTGCAATATTTGAAAAAAAAAAATTAGGCTAAGCATAACGTGAAAATTCCTCCAGTACACCGATCCGAGACGTGCAGCTGAAACCAATGTGCCTTTTATTCAGCCTGTTAAATACAGTACATTAGCAGCTGTAAGAGGAGGAATATTGCATGTGAGATGTTTGGCATATGATGCGGTTTAAGTAAAATAAAAAATAATTGTAACATCCGAAGGTAAAATAACTTGACCGAAGCGATTAGCGTTAGTCGACTTGGTGTAACATAAACTCGTAGTCTTCAGTGCCAAAAAGAAATGACTTGTGTAACGATAATTATTCGTAATTAAAGCGTATGCTCGTAGAAGTGTTTTTTTATTGGAGATTCATATGCAAAGGACTATCTATATATGGGTGACTAGCATAAACACAATCACTTTACTGCAAACCTGTTAGATTGTTTTATGCAGTGTACAATAAAATGATAACATATTCACTAGTATAACTGCAGTGATTCTGGTCGGTGAGAGTTAGAGTCTTTGGAGAGTAGGTGTTGAGGGCTTTGAGGGCTTCTAGGACTTGGGATTGTATTGTATGGCGTGAGAAAACAAGTTAAAGTCAGGTTATAAAAACGTCTGTATTTCAATTTGCTTCTTTTTATTGATTTCAACTAGAGAAAAAAAAATTAATTAGAAATATTGAGGGTCGCTTGACTGTAACCCATGAATAAACATCAGAATATTTTTGTTAAAAGATGCCGCTCGGATTTGATAGCCATTACAGCTGTCTTATTGTTTGCGGAGTTGACTCTTTGGTGCCATGCATATTCTGATAAGGTAATATTAGCATATGAGAACACTTCAAGTGTAGTAGCAAGAACAACTTTAACTTAGGTTTTCAACAATGTTTACGATAACCAAGAATAAGAATTTTATTCAATACGCCAGTTATATGAGTCAATTTAATGGTATGCTCGAATATTTATTTATGTGAAGACTGTCCTTTTTGCGTTCCCATCTCTCATTATATAACTGCATTACTCGCGTTTCGTAGAGTATTCATTAGGTAGAATTATACTGATATAGCAAAAACGTACAACCTTAAAAAGCGGTTGTGATTTTCAAGACTCGTTCAATCTTCTGTTTCGATTAGCAACGTGCACCACCAAGAGCGTTACCGGTGTTGCCTTTCCGCGATTTTCGAGACCACGGGCGTGAGAGCACTGCCATACTGTGAAATTCAAAGGTGTTTGTTTGAGAAAGCGATGGCTCCCAGCTTCTAACGTGGTTTTTAAACACGTAACCAAACTTGGCGCAACTGATGACAAGTTGTCAGAATCGGAACCCGAGACATAATTCCGGCCCGAATCCTCGTCGTTAGGTGGAGCCACAAAAGCCGCCACCGAAACATCTAGGCATTAGTAGCGATTTTGGACAAAGCCTGCGTAGAGCTAGTTCTATAAAATGCCGAAGCATGTTCTTTGTTTGCCAGGTCACACATCACTAAGCGTCATAACGGCAAATCAGCTTAGTTTGTGATCCGCGATGAACAAAATAGAAGAAAATAATTTGTGCGACACTTACCGTATGGACAGGCATCTTTACAGCAAAATTCGGATCCAAAGTCGTTCATACCCGTACCACATCCGGTGTATTTCTGGCAACGGTCAGTGTTGCTGTCAAAGTACCACATCTCTTTAGCAGACCCAGGGGCGCAGGATGAAATAGGATGCGGCGCTTTGCAGACATTCTCTGCAGAAAAGTTCGAGAAAAGATCAATGTAAATGAAGTACGTTTCTTCAATATCTGTAATACAAAACCACATACTGATGATTTCATTCACCCGAGGTGTTTTGATCAGAAAACAATGCATTTACAAATCTCTGTAATCCGAAACAAGAGCGCAGCACTTGAGGAGCAGGAGTGAGTACGGAGGAGGAGGGACATACCCTCCCCCCCTCCCCCCCCCCCCTCGTGCCCTCGACCTCCCTTCCTCCTCTCCTTCTCATCATTACGCCGACGCCGACGCCGTTCAACCCAGGAACGGCTCTGGCTCAGATTTATACGCCGAGATTAACTTTAAAAAAGGAATGTTTTGATGCATAATAACAACGATCAAATAAAGGCTTAATTAAGCGTCTCATTCATAATAGAAATAATAATGAGTACTATAAAGATTTTTCTCGCTTTAAATAGCAATAAAACATTCCCTGCATTGCAAAGTTTGAAAAGCGGTTTCGCAATGAGATTTACGATGCCTTATGTGTAATGATTAAACACTATTCGGGTTATCAATCAAGATATTTTCTGATATTGGTGTTGTAAAACACGCGAAAATAATTCTTGGCCGAATAGGGCAAATACGGCTGGAAAACAATTTTTTGTTGTCTTCGGATTGTGGCAGCTTTGGAAAATTCTTGTGAGATCAAGCGAGTGTAATTATAATATTGTGTCATAGACAGCCGGTTAAATGCCCTCTAATAGGACCATCCACCTGAAATACTGCCTTTTTTAAATTCTGCTATATACTTTTCTGCCTTGATTCGGTAATGAGTGGCCGTCAGTGTACGCAAAACTAGCTTTTTTATTTGGTATCACTCATCACACATAAAAATAAGCAAAGTTTACAACGATAAGCTACTTAGTCACTGCGGCAGATGGGTTTGGTGTATAAAAAGATGTATAAATACACTAAAAACAAGTTGATTACCAATATGCCGCTTGACTGGTCCGTGCTCCCAGAAACTCAAAACAAATAAAGCGTATGTTAATTATGTGAAGCACGATTTCTACCAATCAACGTTTGGTCGAGGTAGTAGACATTTCATCGTTTTAAATGTGGATTCCAAACTAATATGGCGCTTCATAAAACAGCTTGTCAACTGGGATGGCGATGGCGAGCCAAACCAAACTATATTATAAGACGCAAATCATATAAAAATGCAACAATTTCAGCAACGAACTTACCAGGCAGCAGCGCAATGACACACACTGCCGAAGCTAAGAAGCAAAGGGCTGCAATGGTTGCCTTCATCTTGCGCGGGAGATGTCGATGATGTGGTTACAAATTTCTGAGAGGGTATATATAGAGCTGTGGCGGAAAAGCGAACGACGAATTTATATAGATTTGTTTTTGTACTGAGAAACAATGCTTTTCACACGCTTTGTTCTCAAAGTCTATGACGTAGAGGTATTTACATTCATTGAATATCACGATGACTATGATAGACAATGACTAGAATGTTTGCGCCACAAGCTGCCTGAAGGTCATTATCCAGGCTGCCTGGAGGTCATTATACTCTTTCATTTTTTGTGAACGTTTTTCAAACAGTACGAAGAATAAAGTAAAGCCGCACAACACAAATAAAGTTAAACATCGTTTTAAAGAAAGATATTTTTCTTGAGGTACATGACGAATGACTTTAGCATACGCGAATAATAACAATAACTGTCTCGAACCTTGCCAATGACGTAGAGGCTCTGGGAGAAAGCTCACGGTCTAAATTGTAATTAAAGTTTATATATTTTAATAAGTGCAGCAAAGACTAATTTTCCTCATGGGTTTCGTTAACTTTAATGTGATGATGAATATTATTTTTAGTTGTGGCACATTATTTATACTAGAAATATACCTTAATAATTTGTTCGAATTAACTTCTATTCAACTTATTTTTGAAGAAATGCAAACTGCAGCAGACAAGAATAATGACGCCGAGTTTATTATATTTTTATAGGCACGACGGTTCTAGAGGATACTTGTGAAATATCCATAACGTATATATTTCCTTTCGCGCGTTTATTCAGAAATCAAAAATATTTTCAAGGCGAAATGAATTAAATCGCAAAAAATGAAAAGCAACAATATGTTTCTATGAAGAAAAATGTGTAATTTAGCATAAAATTGGGACTCTGCGGCTTCACCAAATACGAAGTTTCACCAAATGCGAAGTTTGAGATAAACCCTTATGTATTGTATGAAGAAAAAAAACTAAAAAGTGGCCTTTTAAAGGGTAGCTCTAGCGGAGTTTTGATCTACCCAAACAAAACGCACTTGAGGAATACCCTGTACATACTCTTTCTACCACCCTATTTATTACTGTTCGCTATGTTCGAGCGAGCAGCAGAGACGAGCGTCCGCGAGGTTCAACAGCGAACAACAAGAAGAACTTTATTCACTCGAAACAGCGGCTTATATCGCCACAGCTGATAGCGCCGACTCGGGGGTGTAACTGCTGACTCAACCCACGTGCCGAGCCCGAGCTGACGAGAAGCGTCTTATCACACATCTCCCCTTTTTTTTTTTTTTTTTTTTTCTCTCGACGTTTTCAGGCGCAAACTGTTGGGTCACGACGCTTGGAACCGTGCTGGAGGAACCACACATCTTCCACTTCGCGTGTGAGTGTGATTCGTGTCGTTGCACTGTGGTGCTACAGTCCTCTGATCACTGGATGTTTCCGCCGACTCCGGGGCAACTTGCACTGTTTCTGAACGGTTTTCGGAAGTCGTCGCGGGCAGTGGGATTAGATGCGTCCGGTTTCTTCGCACAGAACTGAGCCAGGCTGAGCCACCACGGATACCGGACGTAGAAAACCCTGAACTAAGGTCATCGCATTTCCAATCGACAGAGCCAGCCGTCCTGCGAGTCTACAGGAAGGACTACAAGTACGCCACCAAAATCTACCTCAAGTAAGATGGCTTCATTCCAAATTACGCCGCCCGAACCATTCAGCTTTGCAACGCCTAACGACTGGCCCTCGTGGAAAAAACGATTTCTTCGGTTCCGCACGGCATCTGGACTGGATGCGAAGCCCGAAGCAGGTCAAGTCGACGCTTTGGTCTACCGAATGGGCCCGCAAGCGGAGGAGATCTTTAACACCTTCAAGCTTGAGCCGGCGGAACAAAAGAAGTTTGAAGTCGCGCTAAACCAGTACGAGGCCTACTTCATTCCCCGACGGAACATAATTTACGAGAGGGCAAAGTTTAACACCAGAACGCAACAAGAGGGCGAGTCCATCGAGGATTTTGTTACCGCGTTGCATACACTCTCTACTACTTGCAACTACGGAGACCTGCGTGAAGATTTAATCCGAGATCGCCTTGTTGTCGGCCTCCAAGACCACAAGGTTTCCAGGGCCCTGCAGCTCGATCCGGACCTTAACCTGCAGAAAGCCCTCCTGGTGGCACGACAGCACGAGACCGTCAATCAGTAGCAGGAGGAGCTCCACGGTCTACGGGACGAGCAAGTCAGCCTGGTACAGGGGAAGAGGAGGGCGGCAAACTTCAAAAAGAAAGCCCGTTCGAATCCAAGCGGAGGCGACTCCTCCAGGCAGTGCGGCTGGTGCGG
The DNA here is from genome assembly GCA_013358835.2 of Ixodes persulcatus. Lineage (NCBI taxonomy): Eukaryota > Metazoa > Arthropoda > Arachnida > Ixodida > Ixodidae > Ixodes > Ixodes persulcatus. Next base: position 44,877 of record JABSTQ010008783.1, read on the forward strand.
AAAAGAGCTACACAATCGAGCATCCTGTCCGGCGAAAGAAGCGTTCTGCAGAAAGTGCGGAAAGAAAGGACACTTCGAGGCCGTGTGTCGATCATCAAGAAATGTCAGAAACGTTGATAACGTCGACGAAGAAGCAGGCTTCCTTGGAGTTGCATCTCACTCAGTTGTCTCAAAGTGGGAAATTCCAGTTCTCCTCGAGTCCTCCAACGTGATTTTCAAAGTCGACACAGGGGCAGACGAAACGGTCATCCCGGAAGAGCTCTTTGTTCGGGTCTGTCCTAAAACCAAACTTCAGCCCGCAAGGCGCCGACTTCAAGGACCAGATGGGAAACCTCACGCTATATCTGGAATGGCAACTCTGAGCATGACATTTGCAGGGAGCACCAGCCGTGAAGAAGTGTACGTTCTTCGGGGCCTCCGAACCCCTCTACTAGGAAAACCAGCAATAGAAAAACTATCCGTACTTGCACAAGTCGACAGCGTCGAAACCCTGAACCCCCTGTCAGAGTTTGCACAAGTGTTCAAGGGGCTTGGAACATTCGAAGAAGAGTATGACCTCAAGCTGAAGTCGGAAGCGAAACCTTTCGCTTTGACGTCCCCTCGGAGAGTCCCTCTGCCCTTGTTCCAGAAGACCAGGCAAGAACTGGAACGGATGCAAGCACTAGGCGTTATCTCGCCTGTCACCGAGCCGACAACATGGTGCGCACCGATGGTAGTCGTCCCAAAAACTTCAGGGGCCGTGAGAATTTGTGTAGACTTCACGGAACTCAACAGATACGTACGGCGAGAGTGGCATCCCATCCCAGCTGTGGAATACACCATCGGCATGCTGCGCGGAGCCAGCACATTCTCCCAACAGGATGCTAACTCTGGTTTCTGGCAGATACCTTTGAGCGAGAAGAGCAAAGAGTACACTACGTTTATCACACCGTTTGGACGATTTTATTTTAACAGATTGCCCTTTGGCGTCTCGTCGGCCCCGGAGCATTTCCAAAGGCGCATGGGGCAAGTCCTGTCTGGAATGGAACCGGGGTTTCCGGGCGTGGGTTCGGATCCCACTTCTGACACCATGTTCGCTATGTTCGAGCGAGCAGCAGAGACGAGCGTACGCGAGGTTCAACAGCGAACAACAAGGAGAACTTTATTCACTCGAAACAGCGGCTTATATCGCCACAGCTGATAGCGCCGACGCGGGGTTGTAACTGCTGACTCAACCCACGTGCCGAGCCCGAGCTGACGAGAAGCGTCTTATCACACAATTACCTCTTCATTCAAAATAGCTATTGAGAAGAGGGAATGTGGAGGATGTGCCAAAGTCAACATCAACATTTTGACGCGAATTCCAGTGGCCTGATGTCACATATTGATTAACTTAAAAATCAAGCAGGCTGTCTAGAAATAACTTTTCTGCGACTTGCTTTTCTTGTCAGCTGCCGAGAGCGTTTTAATGCTCATTTTATACCATCGATCTACTTGTAATCCGCCAGGAACAAGATGTATTTTCCCATATTATACCGGTAGTCACGTTTTCAGTTTTGCCAGAATAACATAACAACCTCCGAGATAAAATTTGAAAATTCAATATTTTTTTCGAAAAAAAAGCAACGTGATTCGTATCTGTAAATCTGGTTCCTAGTTTAGAACTGTTTAATAATGTGCCTAACCATTTTCGAGAAAGATCAGTTACAATTAAAATACCGGATCTCTTTTTTACGAAGTTTAAAAAAAATGAGGCAGTGGAAAATATAGGTGTTAAAATGTTGTTCAATAGGTGAATGTAAGAAATTGGGTAGAAAGTAAGAATTACTTCAGTTAAGCCTATCTACGTTTATGTACAATTTAAGGGACCACATGCTTTAAAGTCTGCCCTACTCATTGCTAGTTTTGTCTTTTGAACTAGAGGCTGATTTAATATGTTTTGACACAAAAAAAGTATATTGATAGATAAGTCAAGTAGTGTGGCGCAGTGGGCCTGTCCACGCATACATCTGTGTAGTTGTTTTATTTATTTCCCTCTAGAAAGGAGGATGCAAAAACCATTAGTCATAATTAATTACATTTTCAGTTCTTCCGAAATTTCGTAATACACTATCAACTAAAGGATAACTTTTCCCGGAGTCATTATAAATGGTCTTTCAGGGAAGGCTTTCAAAAATTGCAAAAAAATAGGATTTTTCAAACAACAAAGGAATCTGTTTTCGGTAACAATCTGCCGGCTACAGCGAACGTCAGCAATTGCAAAAACATAATCATTAGTTAAGCAATAAGCAAAAATATACAATGTTTTAAATACTGATAATAAACAAATGTTATAATTATGCACTTTGCACTCGTAAACATACTCCAAACAACTTATCTTACGCAAGGAACTATTTTTTTTTCTTTCTCGAATTGCTTTTTATTCGCGAACAATGGGCCCCGCGAATATGTTTGCCTATGGTAGTAAATACATGCCATACCACCCCGGTTCGGGAAAATGAGAGTCTGCGAATAATTCAAAGTTTACAGCTTTGACCAGATTCGCGAAAATACGAGCGATGCAAATTAAGTCGATTATATTATTTGAAGGCCTCTAACCGACTCATTTTAGAAAGGTGAAAGCCAGAGGCAGCTTTATACGACATTCCTACACAAAACAAGAAAAACTCGCAATACAGACGCGTTTCTAGGTTTTAGTTTCCTATCGAAGCACATCTTTGCACCTTCGATCCTGCTCCCCAGTGACCGAGACGCCCAATACCGGTGCGCCATTTGTTTTTCTGAATCTTACAAAGGAGGCGAGGCAGTGGCTTCGCGCCTCGGCCGCAGGGGAGCAGGAAAGCAGGCGCAAAGATGTGCTCCCATAAGAAACCGAATCCTAGAAACCCATTCAAGTTGAGGGTTTCTTCGGAATGCCGTAAAATGCTGCCTCTGTTATAAATTCTAAAAAGAGGTGATTTGGTGATTTATGAAGACGCTTAGCAAGTATTTCACTTGTACGATATATTTACTTCCCCGAAAAAAAAAAACTTAATTTTGTACAGTGTAATTAAATTTTTTATTCAATTCGTATGCTTTTTCTAATCCTTGATGGACGCCGTGGCTGGCAATGTGATCCAGATATAGTTCCGTTTGTTTTTCTAAGCAACTTTAATTTCTAGAATTCTTGAAAGCTTTCACTAATACAGATGTATAATACACACGGGTTCAATATAATTTTTAGAACAAAATATCCATATAATAAATTTCTAATTAATACACATTTACACATCTAAACCAAATGTGAAGCATACATAAAATGCATGCCTCACATTGTTATGCATACATTTTCTTAAATATCAATCATCTTGTATAATATAATTTGAAGACAATATTCCCCAAGGCGCTATTTTAGGCCCAGTGGTATTTCTTGTTTAGGTTAATGTTCTAGCAACATTACGAGACATCTCCTGAATTTAAAATGTGCATGGATTTCAGATATTGTTCTATAATAATGACAAATATGTGCGTAGAAACGCGTTATCTTTGAATAGTATTAACGTGGTCACATAATAAACTTGTTATGTTAAGTACAAGTGAACAGATGAGAGGACGGTTGAGTAAGGCAAAATAAAAATGCAAAAGTGAAATAAAGCATTACACATATATGAGCTTCGCCCTTAAAACATTGCACATATATCTGAAAGGATATGCTTCTTTCCTATTTTGTTTTCCATAAGTTTACCTGTTACGTTATCTAGCAATGGTCTAACAGTATCGCAACAGCCAAATAATCCTTAAATTTCACCGAACGTGTCTAAGGATATACATATTTTACAGGCTTCATACAAGCAAATTTTTAGTGTTTAAAGGAAATCGACGAATACTGTGTGTAATATGTAGTAATGAACTGGATATAAAATACTCATTATATTTTAAATAAGCATCCCGTATTTCTAAAATTCTGCCTACTCCTTTCAATAAATCTAGTATAAATTTCTGCTTTCATTTTTCATTGTTTGAGGACGTATACAAACGTTCTTACCCTGCATCGGACGTTGATATTTTCAATACTGCTGGCCAGTGGAACTATAAAGAATAAAAGTACAAGGTCGGCTGTCCGTTAGTCGAAATTATGGTAGCCAATATCCCGTGCAAGATGACGTTCCTTGTCATCTTGCATTTAGTTTATTTAGGTCGAGCGTAAATTCTCTAGCTAAATTATGCGATCATGGCTGAACTGCAGATTGTTAGCCAACACTTCGTAGTTCGTTCCCAACCACGGAAAAGTTTTGAGCGCGTTGGTAAGACATATTTGGGAAAAACCAGCTGAACAAACCAATCATACAAATGCACTACAGAAGTTGACTATCAAATGCACGGTTGCCTCAGCAACATCCTGAGGAGTGTCCAGCATTCATGCATGGGGCTAACGTTCACGCATGAGCTTCCAGTCAGGAAGACCATCAAGTTTGTTGATTTGGTCTTGGATTTTAGAGCAGGTCATGTTTGCTGGAGATACCAAGCCCGTTAAGGCAAAGGGTTTCTCCCCTTCTCGTCGCAGCATTCAAAAACTGTTAAGCAGGCAGTAGCTTTCGCAGCTCGGTTTTCTAGCCTGAACAAAACATGTGAGCATCAGATCTCCAAAGCTTCGAGTTACAAATATCCAGACTCGAGGATGCGGGCTACCCAGAACACGTAGTAGCCTCCGTGTACAAACGGGTTTGCCACACCATCAAGACGACCTGTGAAAGCAACGACCCTTCCACACAGCAAAGAAAGACAAGAAACCCTTTTGTGGTTGTTCCATACATTCATGGGATTACACATAAGTTAAAAAATGGCAAATCGTCACGAGGTACAAGTGCTATGTTCCGCGCCACTCACAGGACCGTGGACAGGGCAAACCAGCAACAGCGGGGGTGTGGCACCACTCACAGGAACGTTTATGCCCTATGCGACAAGGAGGTTTTTTACCACATATCCCTGACATGCGGCCGCTGTTATATTGGACAGACCGGCCGGTGTATAAGCGACAGGACTCGGGAACATGCCAATAGTTTAAAGAACTTGACGGCAGCAGGTCCCTTAGCCATACATTGCCGCGACTGCAAGTGCAAGGCAGACTTAGACAAAGTTACTACCATAGGGCAACATCGAAACCGGTTAGCACGTCAGGTTTTAGAAGCTGTAAACATAGAAGATAAAGGCGAAAACTGTGTTAGTTCACCATCTTCTGCCTTAACCAGAGAAGAGAGGATGTTCTTGCGATGTCGAAGTACTGTCCACAAATAGACGGAAGAGAAGGGTACCAAGTTTAAAAATAAGGAAAAAAAGGACGAAGGGTAGCAAGCTATATTTTCATTGATCTTAGCCTGTCGTCGAAGATGAAATATATCAGTAAACGAATCGGTAGTCCAGCGCTTGAATGCGTCTCTCTCGTTCCCCTCTCATTTGTATGGCTGGTTTGTTCAGCTCGTTTCTCTTAAATAATTACCCGATTTCGCGTCCTTCTCAGTACGCACATAGCCTGGAGCTTTACCCCAGAGTTAAAACAAACCTAAAGTACGTTTTCTTTCTTTTAAATTTCAGGACCCTCTAAGAACACCATAAGTATGAATGACTTTGCATATATACTTTATTTACCTTTTATTTGCATTTTTCAACAAATATTCCCAAAGTCTATCCCGTGATTTGTTTACACCTTACTCACGAGTGCCATCACACTCATCGTTGAACAATTAGTTCGCTTTAACAATGACCGATATTTGTATGATATATTTTAATTGTTCTAGGCTCTGATAATTTAAGAAGTGTTTATTTTAGGGTAATAATAAAAAAGAATGAAACAATGCGAAAACCGTAATATTTACTTTTTTGTGCGAAAGGTGCCTGCAGGTGTTGCGCGGTGTCTCAATGAATTATAAGTTATTTTTATACTTACGTCACCAACACACGTTTCCAGTTCATTCGCGTTGTTTGTTCGGCTAGGTGACGCATTCTGTACATCCTTTATTTGTTACCTATTGTACTTGCGTGGATATGTTTTCGGTGATCGTTGCTTCGTTTGTTCAACATTTTACGTCAATGCGGGGACCTTAACCTTGAGAAGCCGGGACATCGCGCTTTACGGTAACGTCCTCTGCCAGCACCTGTATTGTGAATGTTTGGCAATACATAAAATTAAACATCGCATTTTTCAAACTTTGAACCAGGCTTCGTAAAAATATTCCTCAAAACATGTATTATCATCTATAACTATTATTCATGATTTTCCCGTACAAAAAGTTGGCAGACTACAAAGTTGTTTTTGCTGAAGCGAATATTGAGTCGTTAAATCTTTATTCGCAAAATTACAAAATATAGGCCGCGAGGTGGTATATAGGTTTTACATAACGTTTATTGAATGAATACAACTCTGTACAAAACTTTCGCTAAAGGGTCCTAAATTTTAATTCGGCATTCCGATGTAAATTCCCAAACATTTTGAATTCCGTAATATTTAAATGAATTATGTCAAACTTTAAGTCTCCAAAAACACACTCTTTTGCTGACTGTAAAAACAAATTCACTACTCAAATATATTAAGTTGAACAAGATCATAACCTCACAAATTAGCCGACAGTAATCCCAGTGTCAATATCTTCGTGTAATTATACGATTCTTAAATATTTAATATTATTAAGTTTTAAGCAGACACGGAATAAATATTTTCTGTGTCTAGCGAACAATGATGCATTTGAAGATAAAAATTTTAAATATTAGAAACACTATGAGGATTCCTCAGAGGTATACATGTCGAATAACTTTGCAAAGTCATATTCAAAAGCCCTAGCGGGCAAGTGGCCATTTTCTTTGGTCGTCTTTTTGATTTATGATAAAACATTCTTAGAGATGGACGTCAACTGATTATAGTGTGCTTTAAATGAACAAAGAACCGTGACATTCAGATTACGCTTGGTGTAAAGTAAAACGCGTGTATTATAGTATTGTCTAGTAGGTGAACATTTCGGCAGACGTCTGCCGAAATGTGTTTTGGGTTTTTGTTTAGTATTGTGTTTTTAATATCGAATATATTTTGTTTTTTTGCAACCATCAAACTAAAATAAATATTCAGTATTTAAAGGAACACATGAAATAACACGTATACTATGTGGCGCACGAATTCGATTCTCTGGCGACATTTTCGTATTTCAGGTAGGTTGGTGCCTATTATATTAAACTAAACTTCGTGGACGAAACACACTGGCCACACAACTGCCCGCTAACCAAATATATCTCTCAAATTATTTATGAATATTGTGATGTATCTTACATTTGATCATGTAGGAATATGAAAGTATAACATGGATAACTGGTCAGAGCTATCTTGTTTACCAAACAACGAAGGTCGTTAATAAATGTGCTATGATTATGCAACACAACTCGAACTCAAAGATAGTATGTTATGGACCAAAAAATGACCAAGATTTATTTTTATTAGTTTAAAAACCCACCCTTGCTTGGTGTGAATTATCAGCCAGCAAATATCGCTAGGGTCGCCCTCCAGATCTGTACATCAACCCAATAACTAGTATAGGTGGTACTTAGATATCGTTCGTGGTTTTTGTATAATGACCTCTAGGACATTATACTTGTTCATTGTGTCTGTTCTGAACCCTGGAATATCATTTTGGAGCTCAATAAAAATTATATTTTCGAAACACAATTGTGAAAGTTTTAAAGAAATATATTCTTGTCGAGATACATGCGGAAATATTTTAGCATATCATAAAAACTCCTGTATTTGCTATAAAGTCAATCCTAGGTTGCAGACTTGGTGAATGAAGAATATATAAAAAAAACGATGTTCTCATTTTTCAATACTATATATATTTTAATAAGTGCAGCAAAGCGAGAGTAACATTATTTCATTCGAGAAGAATCAAGGTACAAAATGCATGTTAAAAAGCTCTAAAATATCAAAAAACAAGGCTTTATACACGGTGATCTTTTAAGGAATGCGAAACACTGCACCACAAAATAATGTCAATGAAATATTCGTCACAGTCTGGAGTGCAGAAAAGACAGAGTTATTATAAACGAAGCAAAACTGAGCAACTATGCCTAGATAAGCATTTAAACAAAAAAATTAAAGCCGTTTACAACTCCCTGTAACGCCGAATTAGAGCGCAGCTCTTGAGGAGGAGGGGAAGGCACGGGGGGGGGGGGTCACGTGACCTCGACCTTTAGCGGGAAAATTTTTCCGCTAAATTTAGCGGGGAAAATTTTACGCTAAATCTAACTTGAAAAATTTTACGCTAAATCTAGCGGGGAAACTTTTCCTTTAAATTTAGCGGGGAAATTTTTCCGCTAAATTTTGCGGAAATTTGCGGAATTTTGCGGCGTCGGCGTCGACGACGGCGATGCCGACGTCGACGCCGACGCCGCTCAAGCCGGAAACGGGCCCTTAAGAGCTGCGCTCTAAAAAATGAAAGCCGTTTACAACTCCCTGTAACGCCAAATTAGAGCGCAGCTCTTGAGGAGGAGGAGGGGAAGGCACGTACAGGGGGCAATGCCCCTCCTGCTCTCTTGCCCTCCCGTATTTAGGGGAAAATTTTCCGCTAGATTTAGAGGGGAAAATGTTCTGCTAGATTTAGCGGGGAAAATTTTCCGATAGATTTAGTGGCGAAAATTATCCTCTAGATTTCGCGGGGAACATTTTCCGCTAGATTTAGCCGGAAAAATTTTCCGCTAGATTTAGCGGGGAAACTTTCCCGCTAACTTTGGCGGGGAATGTTTTCCGCTAAATTTAGCGGGGAAAGTTTTCCGCTAAGTTTAGCGGGTAAACTTTTCCGCTAGATTTAGCGGGGAAAATTTTCCGCTAGGAGCGAGAAAAATTTTCCGCTAGATTTAGCGGGAAAAATTTTTCACTAGATTTAACGGGGAATTTTTCCCGCTAAATTTAGCGGGGAAATTTTTCTGCTAAATTTAGCGTGGAAATTTTTCCGCTAAATTTAGCTGGGAAATTTACCCATGATGCACCGCGTGGTCACGCCGACGCCGAAGCCGACGGCGACGGCGACGGCGACGCCAACGCCGCTCAAGCCGGAAACGGGCGCCTAAGAGCTGCGCTCTAAAAATTAATGTTAGAGTAAGTATTAAAAATCACTCAGGTGGACGAATACACATACTTTGAAGTTTTATATTCTGCTAATTATGACTTTACACATCTCTTGGGACCAAGAAAACTCACCAGGCATCAATCAACACGCATTGCAACTTTGTCACATTCGCATAATGCAAAAGACTAATGAGAATGATATGACAAATGTAGACAATACTTTTTACATTAGTGCATTATAACAACAGTGAGTCGCGGGCTTCGAAGTCGGCGTAACAGCAGGATCAAACGCTGGGGCGAGACTGACTCCGGCTTGCCACGCCGAGCATCTTTTGAACCCCCGTGGGTTTCTGGAATATCCGGCATAGAACTTTCGGTGTGTGGAACATTCGTAGCTCAACCAGACGACACTGCTGTCGACCTTACGAGAACGCCAAGTTGAAAGAACAAATAAAGGAGCACTCCGCTCCCTGGAATCAAACCTGGTACCTCCGCGCGACACCCGAGCGCGGTGATCACTCGGCCTTATGGCAAGTGTTATTTGGTCTTTTTCATGATTGTCTGCATGTGTTGCAAATGCTTCTGGTTTTGAGTGGGGACGTTGAAACGAACCCTGGGCCCACCAACGCTGAACTGTGTAAAATGATTCAAGATTTGCAAAGCGTCCTTTCTACCAACATGAACGAGATCAAGAGCAGTCAAACCCGTACGGATGCTACAATGAGTGAAATTCACGCTAGACTAGTAACCATTGAAGGTGGTGTGGCTAAAATGAACGCCGTGGCTCAAAAGGTTGAGGCTTGTGACCAAAAAGTCACGGAATTGCAAAACTACGTTCAAAGGCTGGAACAAAGAATTGACAGCTTGGAAGATAGAGGCAGGAGGAACAACCTTGTCATTTTTGGTGTACACGAGGAAGATAATGAAAACACTAAAGATCTGAATCAAAGTGTTGTGGAAAGGGTTTTTCTTGATAGACTCGGCGTTGCTGTTAACACAGTCGAACGAATACATCGGATTGGACAAAAGAATAAAGAAAGAAATCGCCCTGTCATAGTGAAGTTTTATGACTTCAGCGAAAAAATAAAAATTTTGACCAACTGCAGTAAGCTAAAAGGTTGCAGCCTGTCAATATCGGAAGATTTTTCCTACAGTACTCGCCAAATCAGAAAATGTTTGTGGGAGAGTGCTAAAGAAAACAGAATAAACAAATATAAAGTGTCACTCGTGTACAACAAACTGAAAATCAACGATGACTGGTATGTTTGGGATGAAACGGAAAATAAACGAGTTAAATGTGATCGCGTTCACACCTCGCGACCAGATGTGCAAGATACCAGTGCCAGTGCATGACAACCTGACAAAAACATAACCGAAGAATTGAAGCTTGTAAATCTTAACGCCCGAAGTATTGTGAATAAAATCGAAAAACTAGAACATGTGCTGTATTCTTATGACCCACATGTGCTGATAATAACCGAAACATGGCTTCATCCTGAAATTAATAGTTCCGAGGTAGTTCCACCTTCATATTCAAGTATACGTAAGGACCGGGAATCAAGGGGAGGGGGCGTAGCAATACTAATTAAGAAAGAAATTAAATATACTGTCTTTGATGAACCTCCAGATACGGAGTCCGTCTGGTGCAAGCTAAGTTTCGGTTCGACTCAGTTTTTGATAGGCGCCGTTTACCGTAAACCAAACGCTTCTATCGATGTTCTAGAATCAATGCATGATTTCATATTAAAACACGCAAATAACCGCACCAAATTAATTATTGCAGGTGACTTTAACTTACCACATATAAATTGGAGTGAGCAGACGTTAAGCAATAGTCATGACCAACACGTCGAATTTCTTCTGAGTACCGCATTCAGCGCCGGCATAGAACAGGTTGTGACAGAAAACACTAGAATAAGCGACAAGGGAGGATCAATACTCGACCTGATATTCCTTAACACCACTGATCTTAAATACAGTGTATCCATTCATGAAGGAATCTCGGATCATATGTTGGTTTTTCTGTCTTGCTTGGTACCCTGTTGTAAAAATAAACATGATGTTGACAAGGTTGTTTTTAAGGATTATTTGCATAGTGAAGATGAGTCAGTTATAGTCTATCTCGAGAGGTCACTGGATGAATTCGCGAAACAGAGGAACATCTATGAGTTGTGGAACAGTTTCAAGACAATAATAGCTTACTGCGAGGACAACTTTATACCAACGAGGACTAAAAACAAAAAAAGGCGAAACCCGTGGATAACTCGAGATATTATTCACATCAAACATAAACTAAAACGTAAACGCAAAAGCACAAGAAAAAGCACTGAAGTGGTTGAGCTAGCGGAACACTTAAAGACGAAGTTAAAAGAAGCAAGAGAAAAGTATTATTCTGAAACACTTCCCGGTTTTATGAAAAAAGAAACGCAAAAGTTCTGGCGTCATTTGTCGCCAGAAAAATAGTCAATAATGCAGATCACTTGCGGGGACGTTACACTTACGGATGAGGTTGACATAGCAAATGCTTTTAATACATATTTTCAGTCGAATTTCACCGTAGAAACAAATACGGTACCCTCTCAAGAAATAACTTCGAACGTCGAATCAGATACGTCCCAACTTAGTGTGAACGAACAAGGTATTCTGTCCCTCCTATTAAATCTTGATACTAAAAAAGCACCAGGGCCGCATAAGATAGGTAACTGCTTTCTGAAAAGATATGCAGAATGGATTGCAAAATATTTAGTCATTATATATAGCGTATCTCTTCTGCAATGTCAAGTGCCAACAGACTGGCTACGTGCCAAGGTCATTCCAATACCTAAAACTGAAAACAAGCCACTTTTGTATAACTATCGACCAATTTCGCTTACCTCAACATGCTGTAAACTATTGGAACACATAATAAGTAAACACATAAGGACATACATGGAAGAGAATAACTTATTTTTTTTGTAATCAACATGGGTTTAGAGCTGGTGTTTCTACGGTTTCGCAACTGAGTGAGATAGTGCATGATTTCGCAGAAGTGATTAACAATAGAGGTCAAACGGATGCTATTTTTATTGATTTATCGAAAGCCTTCGACAGAGTACCTCACAGTAAGTTAATTCATAAACTTCACGCTATTGGCATTAATCACAAACTTGTATCCTGGATAAGGGCCTATCTGAGTGCGCGGGAGCAGTTTGTGGAAATCGGTGGAAAGTGTTCATCCTCTCTCATTGTGTATTCTGGTGTGCCACAGGGCTCAGTGCTCGGGCCCTTGTTGTTCCTCATCTATGTGAATGACATAGGCAATAATGTTTACCCATCAACAAAGGTCAGACTTTTCGCGGACGACTGCGTTTTATACTCTAATGTAACTGAGCAGAACGATCAAGAAAATTTAAATTCGTCATTACATGCTTTATCAGAATGGTGTCTGGAACGGGGACTGAATATTAATTACCAGAAATCGGTAGCAATGACAATAACCCACAAAAAAGAAATTCTTGAATTTCAGTATGAGATTTGTTCCACCCCCTTAATTAAAACAGACCAAGTTAAATACCTAGGAGTTCAAATAACACGGGACTTAAAATGGGACGCGCATGTTAATTATGTGCGCAATATTGCTCGCCGAAAAATGGGCTTTCTGAGGAGACAGTTAAAAAATACAACACTAGAATGCAAATTAACCGCCTATAAGACATTAATTCGGCCTACGTTAGAATACGCAAGCATCATTTGGGACCCTCACCAGCTATATCTTTCGTATGGTATAGAAAAAATTCAAAACTGGGGTTTAAGATTTATTTTTTCAAGATATAGGCGCGCGGAGAGTATGTCCGATTTGCTCGAACAATCGAAAATGCAAAGTCTTGGTGTTAGACTGATCATTGCGCGCTTAAAGTTCATACATCAACTTTATCATGGTCACCTTAAAATGAGAGCAGATAATTATTTGAGGAAACCCCATAGTCACTCTAATCGAACAAACCACAGTAAAATGATCAAACCGTGCATCAGCCATAATGACACGTTCAAGTATTCGTTCTTTGTTCATAGCATTGAAGATTGGAATTTGTTGCCGGAGGAATTAATCAAAATTTGCGAAACGCAGGCGTTCGTAGAAGGTTTGACAAAGCACTTTTAGGAAATCTTATAGCCAACATGTCATTGATTTTAACATGTAGGATATACTAAAAATTTCAACTTTTTGTATCAGCATTCGTTGAATGTAATCTGATGAAATCTTGTATTTCTGTACAGTACTCTTGCTGAATGCGATGAAAACTGTAAGTGTTTAATTCTTGTGTCATTGCATGATTGAATTTTTAATGTACTATGTTCTCCGTCGTTATGTATTTATGTATTGTCGTTTTTTTTTTAACGTTGTATATGGTACTATTGAGTATTGTTGCCTGTAACCTGCCAGGGTCTGAGAAAGGCCTGCAGTATTTTCAAATAAATAAATAAATAAATAAATAAATATGAAAAAGTTGTGACAGAGGACACTAAGCGCACTGTATGTATGTACATAAGAACGCAATGGAATTTGAACATAGTTACACAGACATAGGGCAGAAGAAACAAAAATGGTGAGGCTAGTGATGACAATGTTCAATTAAGAATATGGCAAAAAGATCCATGTTACAATGCAGTTTCTCTCGTTCTTTCTAGTATCTTAGTTTGAGCATTCGGAGCTCGTCGCTGCACGGTCTCTTTACGTGCACTTCCTTTTGTGACGCTATCAGGCAGCGGGTCCGCTGGAAGCGGACTGCGGGCCGGGCTTCTTTGGAAAGACCGCGGCCAGACGCGGGCCGGTCGGAAGACTTCAGGGGGCCGGATATGGCCCGCAGGTCGGGCTCTGGAGACCCCTGATATAGAAGCCCGTTCATTACGCAAAGAAGAAAACAAATTCCGAGGACACCTAAGCACTTTTTATGTGTTGTGAACGCGAAAGGATGCATGTCGTTCTTCCGCTCCCTTAATTTGTCTGCGGCGTACTGGCGTAAACGGCCACGTTTCGCTGCAGACCAGGTCTCGGCCGCCGATGATATAGGTGCCTCAGGCGCCGCCATGTTCCTCGGCGCCGAGAGGAGTAGAAGGGCCTGCTGCCCCGCCAACGCGTGACAAGAGAGCGGCAGTCGAGCGTGAGCCACGAGGCACGCGTGACATGAAGCCAATGGGAATCTCTCCATCAATTCTCTGCTAGAGACTTCACACTTCGCTCTATAACAGGTGAAAAAAAAGTCCCATGTGGCGCGGCTTCAAAAGCTGAGAACGCCGGTTCGCTCCATGGGACAGTGGAAGCTTTCGCATTAAAATTAAACTTATAGACAATAAAAGTGGCGTCGCACAGTAAGATATAGTCTTGATAATGCTCAAAGTCTGGCCCTCAGCTCAGGGTTTAACAAACACTTATGTCCCGTTGTTTTTGTATGTTCACTCTTTTAATGAGAATGCAGATATCAATATTAATAATGATAGACACATTTTAGTTGTCAGGCTATTCTCAAAGATTTTTCAATAAACTCTAACTAAAACGTTAACATCTGCTAGAGTAGTAACACAATAAACGCATGTACAAAAAAAATTTTGAAACAAAACAAAAAATAATTCACAGAACGAACCGCCATATTGCTTCAAACCAGTTTCTTATCAAATCAAATTGATATGAGTTTATTTCCTTTTTTAGAGCGCAGCTCTTAGGCGCCCGTTTCCGGCTTGAGCGGCGTCGGCGTCGCAGTCGCCGTCGCCGTTGCCGTCGCCGTCGCCGTCGCCGTCGGCATAACCGCGCGGTGCATTATGGGTAAATTTTCCCGAAGGAACCCGAAGTCCTCCCGAGGTCCTCCCGATGTCCTTCGGAAGGACCTCGGGAGGACCTCGGATTCCTTCGGGAGGACCTCGGGAGGACCTCGGGTTCCTTCGGAAGGACCTCGGGAGGACGTCGGGTTCTTTAGGGAGGACCTCAGGTTCCTCCGGGAGGACCTCGGGAGGACCTCGGGTTCCTTCGGGAGGACCTCGGGTACCTTCGGGAGGATCCCCCCCCCTTTCCCCGAGGCCACGTGACCCCCCCCCCCCCGAGGTATCGGCATCGTCATCGTCACTGATGACGTCATCAGTGACGTCACTGATGACGTCATCAGTGACGTCACTGATGACGTCATCGGCATCGTCATTGTCACGTGACTCTCAGGTCACGAAACCACCCCCCCCCCCCCCGAGGTCACTTGACCCCCCCCCCCCCAGTACCGTTCCCTCCTCCTCCTCAAGAGCTGCGCTCCAATTCGGCGTTACAGGGAGTTGTAAACGGCTTTAATTTTTTTAATTCAGAAAAAGAGTTTGATACGCTTTAGGAGATTTAACTAAAATATCTTGAATGCCTGTGATAGAGAGGAGTGGAGCTGGCACTACAAAACTTATATGCTTCAGATCGTTTTGCGCATTTTTTCTAATATTGAGACATTTAATTCAAACTACAATAGATGACCTCCCTCAATGCATTTTCTTAGGCCACGCCTCCCTTCTTCTGCATTGTGCGTAATGGTTCAACTACAATACAAAAGATTTTTGACAAAAAATGTACGCGGATGACGCAGGTATATTTTTTGGAATAACAAAAGTGTGTATGGAAATGGCCTCATTTTTAAAACTCTATTAATCTTTATTTTGTTGAGTCGATAAACAGCACGTAGCCTAAATAGTGGTACACAGTTCGTCATTGGAAATTAAATGCAGACAGCCACATAGATTCAATATTATACACAAATGATTGACTACAGTGTACGTCGAAAAGTTGTCACGTTACTAAAAATGTCCATAGCAGATTGGTCAAGCCTGTTAAATTCCAGCTGCATTCTTGTTAAGGGAGACGTATCTTATAAAGTCAGGGGGTAGGACGGGCTCTGAAACCGACTAGACCACAAGGGAACATGGAAACAAACAGAACTTAACAAAAGCGATCAATCAACACTTCACTTCACAACCTTATGGAAAAACATAAAATCGTGTAAATGCCTTCTATCAAGCAAGATGCGCCACCCTAATTTCTTAAGTAGTTGTAGTAACACTTGCACCCGAAATGCCTGTCATAGATTATGCCTATGAGCGTCTTTGAACACGCTCAATAGAGCATGACGCAGTGTGGTTAATACAATTCCAAACAATTGAAGCAAACTCTAGTTTTGTACGCACTAAGCAGCAAGACAAACGCACAAGACAATCAGGAGAAGAAAATTGCCTCGTAAAACAAAATATCACCCCAAGATTCCTAAGAGGGACATTACATATAGCTGATGCATGATAATTAGGCCCCGCCTCACTTCTTCTGCATTGTGCGTAATGGTTCAACTACAATACAAAAGCTTTTTGAAAAAAAATGTACGCGGGTGACTCGGGTATATATTTGGAATAACAAAATTGTGCATGGAAAGGGCCTCATTTTTAAAACTATAAACATGATAACAATATAATCTCGTTATTTTAGGTGGATGTGAACTGATGAGCATGTGATTTGCATGGAGATAAAATAAAAATAAATGTTAAAGAATCACCGCATTCACATCTTGAAGTAAATGTTTCTGCCTTGGTTTGTTTTGCATTGTTTTACTTGTTACCTACGGTAGCCATGGCTTAATAATATTACAAGAGCCAAGTAATAGTTAAATTGTAGAGGGTGTTCTTAAAGATTTATAGAATTACTGGCCTTACATATAAAAATATTCCTTATATATTCACAGTCGACAAACACATTAAGAAATATCTAATTATGTACTTACAATGTATCAATTCTCAAAAGTATTTTAAATACCCTTGACGCATTCTTATAGTAAAAAATCTGACTACCCCTTTTAAGATTATGTAAACTGCTTTCATCTTTCAAATTTTGAGGACAAACGACACCGTGCAGAAGTTTCCTCAGAGCATCGCATGTTGGTTCTGAAATACTGCTCCTCAGTGGCCTTTAAGAAAAGACCAAACCTCGATACCAGATAGGCCAAAAATGGTGGCCAAGATCATCCGTACAAGGAAGAGTGCCATCCCTTAGCGCCCAATACGCAGTTCTTAATATATTTCACGTCCTGGTTAGATGAGGTCGAGTGCCGTTTACCAAACTATATCATACTTCAAAGACTAAAATGGAAAAGAATGCTAGCCAACACTTCCTAGTTTGTTAACAAACTAATTACCCGATTTGGTGTCAATTCTACACACTAATAAAAATTGACTACCACGTTTAGTCATTGCGGCGTTTTCGAGGCTTTGACTACCCCAAAGGGCTAGTGACAGCTATAAGGTATTGAGACGACGCCAAACCACTGTGAAATCTCAAAACATTATTATGTGGTGCAGTGCTTCACATTCCTTAAAATATTACCATGAATAAAGCCTCATTCCTTGATATTTGAGAACTAATTTTTAGACATGCATTTTCGTAATTTTTTGCTTGATACTCTTCGTCATTCTCAATGTCTACAACCTAGGATTAATTTTCTTTTGAAGACAAATATATTTCTGATATGCTAAAATATTTTCACGTATATTTAGAGAAAAGTATATTTCGCTAAAACGTTTACCTTTGTTTGCGATAAGAAAATATTATTTTTATTGAGTTCAAAAATTATATTCTAGTGTTTAGAACAGACACAGTGAACAATTATAATGTCCTAGAGGTCATTACACAAAAACAACGAGCGATATCTAAGTACCACAAGAAACTATTTATAGCGTTGATTTACAGATCTGGAGAACGACCCTAACGAAATTTGTTGTGTAACAATCACACTAATGGAGGCTGGGGTTCTACACTAAGCAAAATAAACCGTGGTTGTTTTTGTGTCCTTTACAATTTATCTAAAAGTTGTCTAAAAGTTTATCTAAAAGTTGTCTTCTGTAATCATTGCCCTATTATTATCGCCATTCTCTGGTTGGTCAACAAGATAGCTCTGACAATTATCCAGATAAATACTTTCATATTCCAACATGATATAATGTAAGACACTTTACAGTATTCATAAATAGTTTTAGAGATATATTGGGTTTCCGGGCAGCTGTGTGGCCAGTGTGTTTCGTCCGCGAAGTGTATTTTAACGTAATAGGCAACAGCCAACTTGAAATTACGAAAATGTCGCCTGAGAATTTAATTCGTAAGCCACTTTGTATATGTGTTATTTCATGTCCTCCCTAGGTACCGAATATTTATTTTAGTTTGATGTTTGCAAAAACAAACAACAACAAACATATTCGATATTAAAATACAATACTCTATTAGACGGGTTTTACTTCATACCAAGCGTAATTTGAATGTCAATGTTCTTTGTTCGTTCACAAAACACTATAATCAGATGACGTCTAGCACGTCTAGATATTAAGAATTGTTTTATCATAAATCAAAAAGACGACAAAAAACAATGTCCACTCGCCCGCTAGGGCCTTTGAATATGACTTTGCAAAGTTATTCGATGGTTACCTCTGAGGAATCCTCATAGCAATTCTAATATTTCAAATTCCCATCTTAAAATGCATCATTGTTTGCTCGACACAGATAAGATGTATTCCCTGTCTGCTTATAACTTTCTGCTAATTAGTGAGGTTATAACTTTGTTCAACTTAATATATTTGGGTAGTGTAGTTTTCTTTTTTTACGGTCAGCGAAAGAGTGTCTAATTACTTATATTTATGTGACATAATTTATTTAAATATTGGGAAATTCAAAATATTTGGGCCTTTACATTGAGTGTCATATTAAAATTTAGGACACTTTAGCCAAAGTGTTGTAGAAAGTTTTGTTTATTCAATAAACAAACACCGCTTCAGCAAATACCACCTTGTAGTCTGCCAGCTTTTTGTACGGGAAAATCATGTATGATAGTGACAGGTGATAATACATGTTTTAAGAAATATTTTTAGGAAGCCCGGTTGAAAGTTTGAAAAATTTGAAAATAATTTTATGCATTGTCGAACATTCACAATACAGGTGCTGGCCGGGGACCTGACCGCAAAGCAAGATGTCCCGGCTTCTCAAGGTTCAGGTCCCGGCACTGACGTAAGACGTTGAACAAACGAAGCAAAGATCACCGAAAACATATCCACGCAAGTACAATAGGTAACAAATAAAGGATGTACAGAATGCGTCACCTAGGCGAATAAACAACAAGAATGAACTGAAAACCTGTGTTGGTGACGAAAGTATAAAAATAAAATTTAATCCAAAGAGACGCGGCGCAAAACCTGCAGGCACCTTTCTCACAAAAAAAGTGAAAATTACGGTTTTCGCATTGCTTTATTCTTTTTTTTTTCGTACCCTAAAATAAACACTTCTTAAATTATCAGACCGTAGAACAATTAAAATATATCATACGAACATCGGTCAATGGTAAGGCGAATTAAATGTTCAACGATAAGTGTGATGGCACTCGTGATTAAAATGTGAATAAGTAAAGCGATAGACTATGAGAATATTTGTTCTAAAATGAAAAAAAGGAAATAAAGTATATATGCCACGTCATTCATACGGATGGTGTTCTTAGAGGGTCCACAAATTTGAACGAAAGAAAACATACATTAGGTTTTTTTTTTTAACCTCGGTTTTAAGTTCCAGGCCATGGGGCGAACTGAGAAAGACGCGAAGTCGGGTAATTAGTTTACTAAAGAATTAAATAGAGTTGGCTAACGATCTACAGTACAGCCATGACGACATGATTTACCTAGAGATTTTACGCTCTACCTAAATAAACTCTAGCAATGACGTGAAATTTTAATTAAAATATTCTTAGTTATCGCCAAGGGACAAGAAACATCGTCGTGCACAGGATACTGGCTTCCATCATTCCGCGTAAATGGCAGCAGACCTTGATCTTTTATTTTTATATAGTTCCAGTGGCCAGCAGTATTGAAAATATCTACGTCCGATGCAGGGTAAGAACTTTTGTGTACTTCACCGAACTATAAAAAAATGAAAGCAGAAATTTATACTAGATTTAATGAAATGAAGTAGGCAGAATTTTAAAAAATACGGGATGCTTATTTAAAATACATTGAGTATTTTATATTCAGTACAGTACTACATATTACGTAGAGTATTCGTCGATTCTCTTTAAATACTAATCATTAGCCTCTTTAAAGCCTGTAAATATGTATATTTTGAAACACGCTGGGTGAAATTTAAGGATTATTCGACTGTTGCGATTTTTTAGGCCATGGCTAGATAACGTAACAGGTAAACATATGCAAAACAAAGTAGGAAAGAAGCATATCCTTTCGGATGTATGTGCAATGTTTTTGTTTCACTTTTGCATTTTAATTTTATCGAACTCCACCGTCCTTTCATCTGTTCACTTGTACTTAACGAAACATGTTTATTATGTAACCACGTTCATATTATTCAGAGATAACGCGTTTCCATGCACATTTCTGACATAATTATAGAACAATATCTGTCATCCGTGCACACTTTCAATTCAGGAGTTGTGTCGTAATGTTGTTAGACCATTAACCAAAAGAAGAAATGCTACATGGCCTAAAGTTTCGCCTTGGGGAACATGGTCTTATACTTAAAATATACAAGATGAGTAATATTTAAGAAATCTTATGCATAACAATGTGAAATATGCATTTTCTGTATGCTTCACATATGCTTCACATTTGGTTTAGATATATAAATGTGTATCCATAAAAATTTATTATACGAATATTTTTTCTAAAATTTATTTTTAAGACGTGTTTATTATATATGTGTTCTAGTGAAAGCTTTCAAGAATCCTAGAAATTGAAGTTGTTTAGAAAAACAAACGAAACTGTATCTGGATAACATTGCCAGCCACGGCGGACCTCAAGGATTGCAAACAGCATACTAATTGTCTAAATAATTAACTAAACTGTACAAAATAGTGTTTTATTTTGTGGCAATAAAAATATCGTTTAAATGAAATGCTTGTCAAGCGTCTTCAAAAATCGCTAATTCAAGTCGTTTTAGAATTTATCAAACAGAGGCAGCATTTTACGGCATTCCGAAGAAACCCTCAACTTGAACGCGTTTTGAGGATTTGGTTTCTTATGAGAGCGCATCTTTGCGCCTGCTTTCTTTCTCCCGTGCAACCAAGGCGCGAAGCTATACTGCCTTGCCTCCTTTGTAGAACTGAGAGAAGTATATGGCGCACCGGTATTGCGTGTCTCGATCCCTGGGGAGCAGGATCGCTGCCGCAAAGAGGTGCTTCGATAGGAAACCAAAACCTAGAAACGCTTCTGAATTGCGAGTTTTTCATGTTCTGTTTTGGAACGTCGTATAGCCAGCCGGCAATGGCCTGGCAGCGCCACGAAAGTGCTGCATTCAGCGCCACAAGCGGAGGCGTCTCTGTTAATGGGGTGGCCAGTCTGCCCGTCGGGCCTTGGCGAGCGGTGGCGACCGATCTCAGCAGTCCCTCTGTACACGTGCGCGCAAAGTCGCAGGTTTTTTTATGCAGTTTTTTAATACCATCGGGAGCCTTGATAGGTCGAAGTGTTGAGAAGAAATTTTAGAGTTGTCATTTGGACACCAGCTTGAGTTTCTCTTGATCAGTTGTGGGGTCGCTCTGTAAAAATCGGCGCCCGATCGGCCTGTGCTTTGCTCGTCTCCGAGGATGTGACGCAATACAACGAGAAGGCAGCTAATCGGTTTACTGTACTTTCGCGTGTCCCGTCTTCGAGAGCCTAGTTGTCGCCCGTCGTTCTGAGCTCCCAGTCGGAGTCCGTGTCCAGACCTGTGGATCGTCCTTCCCGTACTCCAGCGCTGCGCAGGCTAGCTGTTCCGGGCTATCACAGACAGGGTCTCGCTGCGGAACCACTCTTGGATCGCCATGGCCTAGGCCAGTATGGCCAGGGCTCGCCGTTTCCGCCGGTCCTGATGCGAACCTCGCTGGTGGAATGCTCCGGGGATCGCCATGGGCCAGACCAGCCAGAACGGCTCGAGTGTTCCTGCCCGACCCCAGCCACGTGCAGCACGCTCTTCCTCTTTCCTCGCCGGCTGGCCGCCACTCGCGCCTCGCTGACTCCCACACGCACTAGAATAAAATATGGACAATTAGAACCAAACTCTCCATGCTAGAGAGCGGTACAAGCTTAGTGTAAAAGGGCGACCGGCAACTAAGTGTACGGGTAAGTAGTATATTTACGCCTCGCATGAGCTTTTTCTAAACAAAAACTTTTGCATCTTGTCTTCTGCACGCCGTCAGATTTGTTACCGGACTCAGCTTTAAATTTGGATGCCGAAACAATCAAAAATTTTGTTCTCCGAAAGTACACTATTTGAAAACTTGCAGGTTTGGAAGGTTTTGGTTGCGACCGCGCGTGCCGAACGGCTATGCACGCGTACAACCAAGAGTGCCGGAACGGGCCGACGGGCCTCTCGCTTGAAGACTTGATCGCCTGATTTTCAACGTCACAGCAAAGCAACAATCGGCCCAAATTTTCCTACCATATTTCTGCGGCTGTCTCAGTGACTCCTAAAACAACTTGTATAAAAATAAATATGTTATTTTGCCGAGTATTCTGCAAAACGAGTTCGGCAGACACTTTCCAAGCTTCGACATCTATTTTCGTTCACTTCAACAATTAACGTAAAATTCACTTACTTGATGCGTCGCACTGCAGTGATCCACTTCTTTCGCCGTGTCGGTCCCCAAGATCTTCAAGTTAAGCGGTAAAGTTTGACGATTGAGTCACCTTCGTGACTGTGGCAGTCTTTTACGCTGCAGTAGCTACGTTTATCTTGGAGGGGGGGGGGGAACTCTAGGAGTAGGCGAGATGTCACAGGAACCCGGTGAGGTTGGCGGCGGCGTTCGAAGTTGCCGGAAAATAATTTGAGACGTCCGGCCCGCAGCTTAGGCGAAAGGCATCTCTTCTTCTTTTTATTGTTGTCGCACCGGCTCCCGAGATCCACTGAGCGAGCCAGAGCAAGAGTCTGCACGAGCAACTCGCGCTCGCTGTGCACGATTCTGTGTCGCGCTCATTGCTTTTATTCGGAGCACGAAGCATTTCTTTTTGAGTGAGGCAGGTATTAAGAGCTGTGACTCTACAACGTCTTAGAGACATGAAGTTGAGACTTAGTTTTCCAAAAAGTAGTTCCAAAAAGCCTCACGCCGATCTAAATGCCACGTTCACACGAGGTCTTTAATGCGCTCGGCCGCAGTCCCCGTGACCCTAACCATCCTGGCCTCTCCATTTTTGTTTGCAGTATCTAGATGGCGCAACGTGCAGTCTCAAGCTGCATTGGTAGTTGTCTATAAAGGTGCCCCTGGCTTTTATTTGTCTAAAATTAGTTGGTTTAGTCTTCAAATAATCTAAACCACTTAATTTAGACGGCTCGTATTTTCGGGAATCGTGTTTAAAGCTGTAAATTTTGAATTATTTGCAGACTCTAATATTTTCGAACCGGCGTCGTATGCTATGTATTTATTACCATAGGGAAACATACTCACGGCACCTATTGTTCCCAAATAAAAGGCGATTAAAAAAAAAAAAATTAGGTCCTTGCGTAAGTTAAGTCGTTTACAGTATGTTTACAAAGTTTATAATTAGAACATTTCTTTATTGTCAATATTTAAAAAAAACATGATAAATCTGTGTTTATTGTTAACCTAATTATTATGTTTTTGCGATTCCCAACGTTCGCTGTAGTGCCAGTTTGTCACCGAAAACAGATTTCTTTTTTTGTTTGAAAAACCCTATTTTTTAGCGATTTTTTAATGCCTTCGCTGAAACACTCTTTATTTTGACTCGGGAAAACGTTATCATTTTGTTAATAGTGTATTAGAAAATCTCGTAAGAACTGAAAATGTAATAAATTATAAATAATGGTTTTTCAGTCCCTGTTCTAGAGGCCAATAAATAAAAACAACTAAGCAGATGTATGCGTGGACAGGCTCTGACAATCTCAGACCCGAATACACTTACTGTACCACACTATTTGTATTATCTATCAATGAAATTTTTTGTGTTAAAACTATTAAACCAGCTTCTAGTTCAAAAGACAAAACTAGCAATGAGTAGGGCAGACTTGGGACCAAGTGGTCACTTAAGTTGGACATAATCGCAGATAGGCTTAAGTGAAGTAATTCTGACTTTCTTCCCAAACCTTTGTGTTCACCGATCAACCAACTATATTTTCCATTGCCAATTTTTTTAAACTTCCTTAAAAAGATATACGGCAAAAGTTTGATAGTAATTTATCTTTCTAAAAAATGGTTTGCCACATTAATAAACAGCTTTGAACCAGGAACCCGATTTATAGATCAGAACCATGTTGCTTTTTTTCGCGAAATTATATGAATTTTCAGATTTGATCTCAGAGGCTGATATGTTGCTTTGTGAAAACCGAAAACGTGACTACAATATAATATAGGACAATAAACCATGTTCAGGGTGGATTACAAATGAATGGACGATATAAAATGAGCACAAACATTTCTAAGCGCCACACCAAAAAAAAAAAAAAACGCGCAAATAAGTTCTTTCTTAACTGCCTGTTTGATTCTTAAGTTATCCAACATCTGACGTCACACCACTGGAAATCGCGTCAGAATGTTGATGTTGACTTTGTCATTACCTCCAGTGTCTCTCTTCTCGGTAGCTGTTTTGAATTTAGAGGAAATAAATTGTGTGGTAGAAAGAGTATGTACTGGGTATTCTCAAAGAGCGTTAGTCTGGGTAGCTCAAAACACCGCTAAAGCTACCCTTGAAAAGGACACCTTTTTTTTTCATACGATTCATAAGTGTTTATCTTAAACTTCGCATTCGGTGGAGCTTTTTCTTTTCAAGGAAGCGACACCGCAATGCCCCAGTTTTTTAGTGAATCTCACATTTTTCCTCATAGAATCATATTGTTGCTTTGCATTTTTTGCAAATTTATTTATTTCCCCGGAATAATACTTTTTGATCTCTGAGCAAAAGTACGAAAGGAATTATATTTACGTTAAGGATATTTTCTAAGTCTCCTCTAGAATCGTCGTGCCTATAAAAATGTAATATTCTCTGCATCAGTATTCTTGTCTGCTGCAGTTTGCCATTTCTACAAAAAAAAAACTTGAACAGAAGTTAATTTCAACAAATTATTAAGCTATATGTTTAGTATAAATATTGTACTACAACTAAAAAATACTATTTATCATTACATTAAAGTTAGCGAAACCCATGAGGAAAATTACTCTACGTCATTGGCAAGATTCGAGACAGTTATTGTAATTATTCGCGCATGCTAAAATGATTCGTCATGTACCTCTAGAAAAATAGCTTTCTTTAAAACAATCTTAAACGTTATTTGTGTTTTGAGGGTTTTCCTTATCCTCCAAACTGTTTGAAAAACGTCCACAAAAAATGAAACAATATAATGATCTCCAGGCAGCTGGGATAGTGACCTCTAGGCAGCCTAGATAATGACCTTCAGGCAGCTTGTGGCGCAAATATTCTAGTCCCTCTCTCTCATAGTCAGCGTCATATTCCTGAATGTATATGCTTCCACGTCATAGACTTTGAGAACAATGCGTGTAAAAAGCGTTGTTTATTCGTACGAAAAAAAATCTTTGGAAATTCGTCTTTCGCTTTGCCGCCACAGCTCTATATATACCCTCTCAGAAATCTGTAACCACATCATCGACATTTTAGCCCAAGATGAAGGCAACCATTGCAGCCCTTTGCTTCCTAGCTTCGGCAGTGTGCGTCATTGCGCTGCTGCCTGGTAAGTCCGTTGCTGAAGTTGTTGCATTTTTATATGATTTTCGTCTGATAATATAGTTTGTTTCGGCTTGCCATTGGCATCCCTGTTGACAAGCTGTTTCATCAAGCGCCATATTTGTTTGGAATCCACATTTAAAAACGATGAAATGTCTAATACTTGGACCAAACGTTGATTGGTGGAAATCGTGCTTCACATAATTAACACACGCGTTATTGGCTTTGAGTTTCTGGGAGCACTGAATATTTACATACACAGTGAAGACCACACTTTAAAAAATGTCTGTGCGTCTATTTGCGCGCACAACACTCTGAGAACCAATCAGCGCAACTTACGCACTCAGCTCAGCGAATGACGATGCCGTAACATCTGTTTAGGCCAAAAAACGCAGACTGAGTTGTGACATTAAGCAATGCAAACGTGACGTTTTGCATTGCTTAATGTCACAACTCAGACTGTGTTTTTTGGTCTAAACATATGTTTCGGCATCGTCATCCGCTGAGCTGCCTGCGTAAGATACGCTGATTAGTTCTAAGAGTGTTGTGCGTGAAAGTAGACGCACAGACGTTTTTCAGAGTGCAGTCAAGAGGCATATTGCTAATTAACTTAATTTTAGTGTATTTATACATAAATTCATCTACACCAAACCCATCTGTCGCAGTGACTCAGTAGTTTATCGTTGCAAACATTGCTTATTTTTATGTGTGATGTAGTCAGATGTCAGATGTGAGCCATTACCCATTCAAGGCAGAAACCAATACGATATTAAAAAAAAATCAAGAAAAACTATAATTTTACATTTTCATGATAATATATTTTAACTTTTATTTAAGATTTTTTCTTTTTTTTTGTTTCGGGGGGGGGGGGGGGGGGGGCGGCATTGTGTTTCTTTTTGTACGCCACCTGATCGTCTAACTGGTGCTTTCTGTGTACGTATTTAATGACGAATATTGCAGAATTTAAAAAAAAGGCGGTATTTCTGGTGGATAGTGCTATGAAAGGGCATTAAGTGGGCTGTCTATGACACAATATTAAAAGTACACTCGTTTGATTTCATACGAATTTTCCAAAGCTGCCACAATCCGAAGACAACAAAAAAATTGTTTGCCAGCCGTATTTGCCCTATCTGGCCAAGAATTTTTTTCGCGCGTTTTATAACAGCAATATCAGAAAATATCTTGAATGATTTTCCGAATAATGTTTAATCATTACACATAAGGCATCGTAAATCTCATTGCGAAACCGCTTTTCAAACTTTGCATTGCAGGGAAAGTTTCATTGATATTTAAAGCGAGAAAAATATTTATAATATTCATTATTATTTTTAGTATGAATGAGAAGCTTAATTAAGCCTTCCTTTGATCGTTGTTATTTTGCATCAAAACATCCCTTTTTTAAAGTTAATCTCGGCGTATAAATCTGAGCCAGAGCCGTTCCTGGGTTGAGCGGCGTCGGCGTCGGCGTAACTGCGCCTGTTGCGTTATGGGACGTCCCAGTGTCCCCGCCAAATTTAGTGAGGAAACTGAATTGGTGTTGAGGCCATGCGACGACAGTTTTACCGCTAAATATAGCGGGGGAACTTAACCCGCTAAATTAAACGGGGAAAATGTCTAGCTGTATTTGGAAGAAAAATGTCCGCGCAAAATTTAGCGGGCAAATGTCCCTGATGACTTTAGCTCGAAAATTTCCCTGCCAAATTTAGCGGGTTAAGTTTCCGTGCGAAATTTAAATGGGAAATTGACGTCACGTGACCTCAACACCAATTCAGTTTCCCCGCCAAATTTAGCGGGAAAAATCACGTCACGACATTGAGTCACGTCACCCATGAACAAATCCAGACAAATCCAGCGGAAGGAGAAGAGGAAAGGAGAAGGAGGAGGAGGGAAGGAGGTCGAGAAGGAGGAGGAGTATAGAGGAGGAGGGTGAGGAGGAGGTTGTGATGACGAGGAGAGGAGGTAGGGAGGTCGAGAGTACGAAGGGGGTGGAGGAGGGGAGGGTATGCCCCTCCTCCTCCGTACTTAATCCTCCTCCTCCTCAAGTGCTGCGCTCTTGTTTCGGATTACAGAGATTTGTAAATGCATTGTTTTCTGATCAAAACACCTCGGGTGAAAGCGATCATCAGTAAGTGGTTTTGTATTACAGATATTGAAGAAACGTACTTTATTAACATTGATCTTTTCTCGAACTTTTCTGCAGAGAATGTCTGCAAAGCGCCGCATCCTATTTCATCCTGCGCCCCTGGGTCTGCTAAAGAGATGTGGTACTTTGACAGCAACACTGACCGTTGCCAGAAATACACCGGATGTGGTACGGGTATGAACGACTTTGGATCCGAATTTTGCTGTAAAGATGCCTGTCCATACGGTAAGTGTCGCATAAATTATTTTCGTCTATTTTGTTCATCGCGGATCACAAACTAAGCTGATTTGCCGTTATGACGCTTAGTGATGTGTGACCTGGCAAACAAAGAACATGCTTCGGCAGTTTATAGAACTAGCTCTAGCATGCTTTGTCCAAAATTGCTACTAATACCTAGATGTTTCGGTGGCGCCTTTTTTGGCTTCTCGTAACGACGAGGATTCGGGCCGGAATTATGTCTCGGGTTTCGATTCTGACAACTTGTCATCAGTTGCGTCAAGTTTGGTTTCGTGTTTAAAAACCACATTGGAAACTAGCAGCCATCGCGCTGTCAAACAAACACCGTCGAATTTGACAGTATGACACTGCTCTCATCCCCGTGTTTTGGAAAATTGTGGAAAGGCTATCACAGTGACGCTCTTGGTTGTGCACGTTGCTAATCAAAACCGAAGATTGAACAAGTCTTGGAAATCACAACCGCTTTATTAGGTTGTACGTTTTTGCTTGGCAGTATAATTTTCCCTCATGAGAAATCTACAAAACATCAGTAACGGAATTATATAATGGGAGATGGGAGCGCGAAAAGGACAGTCTTCACATTATTAAATCTTCAAGCATATCATTAAAAAGAATAATATATCTGGTGTATTGAATACAATTCTTTATTTCGGTTACTGTAAATATTGTAGAAAACCTAAGTTAAAATCGTCCTTGATACTACTCTTGAAGTAGTTGCAAGAGCGCCCCTCAAAAATTGTTCTATTTAGTTTGTGTTTCTTTAGTAGACATCAAGCAATAAGAAGCACAGTAATAATATAGACGCTTTTTATACCCTAATTTTATCTTGTTTCTCCACGCTGTACAAAATAAGCCCATGTCCTTAAAAGCCCTCAAAACCCTCAAAACCTACTCTGCAAAGACTCACACACTCACCAACTACTGTCGCGGGCTAAACAGAACCACTGCAGTGATACTAGTGACCATGTTAGCTTTTTATTGTACACTGCATTAAACAATCTAACGGGTTTGCAGTACAGTAAGTGTATTTATGCTAGTCAACCGTATATAGATAATCCTTTGCATATAAATCTAAAAAAAATTGACGAGCATGTGTTTTAATCACGAATATTTATCATTTCACAAGCCATTTCGATTGGCACTCAAGACTACAACTTTATGTTGCACTCAGTTGACTAACGCCTAATCGCTTCGGTCAAGCTATCTTTCCTTCGGATGTTACTCTTATTGTTTTTATTTATGCATTTGATGATTTAATCTGCATAATCGGCCAGACAGGTGACATGCATTATTCGTACTTTTCTAGCTCTAATGTACTGTGTTTAACAGGCTCAATAACAAAAACATTTGTTATAGCTGCACGTGTCGGATCGGTGTAATGGAGGAGTATTCACGTTATCCTCTGCGTATTTCTTTCAAATATTGCAACAAAATCAATATTTAGATTGGCGCTCTTAGCGATGTACAGGCGTGCAAGTGAAAGCACCGTGCTTTAATGCTGGAAGCTGCCGCAAATCATAATCTCCTTTCTACTTTCAGGAAAAAAGTGAGCGCCCAGTCGCCGACTTGGGAAAACGTAGGTTGACCTGGCGGCAGGAACACCCTACAAAGGATCTAAACTTAATAAAATTCAGTATTAAAAAAACCCTAATTTATTTCTCTGTTGTTCATTTTCAAAATGTTTTAAGAGAGTCATAAGATTAAAGCCATTCGAATAATATTGTTATAATGATATTGAAAAAGATTTAGAATGCAATGAGTGAAATGAAGGATACAAAAATGGTGGGTACTGTCCGGTATGCAAAGCTCCCCACCTTGTCCCTCTTATACCCCTGTCAGACGGGAAAGTAAATGTCATTTTGATCGAATGTCATTGGCCGCTCGGCGAATCAGCTCGTGATCCTGGTTCTTCACGTGATCCTGGTTCTTCATCGCTCACGCTCATTGGCCGAGCTGTAATGTCATTTTGCTTAAATGTCATTTAACGTGCCCGTCTGACAGGGGTATTACTTCCCTCCTCCGGTCAATTTCAGGTTTTCCTCTTCTTCGTTACAATATCTTGCCTTGTCTCCTGGTTCTTCTAAACGCTCCACAAAACGATTGATCTAACAAAAGCATAGGATTTCACAAATTCGCCATTTTAAAAATTTACTCTGCTCCTCGTTAAATACATCGGGACACACTTTTTCTAATACTACTACAAAAAAAATCTTTCTGTCTTTGAAACCAAATAGGGAACATTTTTGAAACGTTGGTTTAATTATCGGGATGGACGTCTGATCTCCAGAGCTGATACAAACGGTATATGATTTCGAGAGTAATTCAGAACATAGACGGCACCGAGCGTGAATTTTATTTCTTGAGTAACTCATAAATGTGATTCCTGTGACACGCATCTGTGTGCGCTAAACATTGACATCAAGTCTGCGGTAAGTCGCAAAAAAACCAATAAAGCTAGTAAATGCTTACACTAGCTACATCATGCTTACATAGGCCGGGGAACACAGAATGCGCAGATCTACCAAACGCGTGAAGTGATTAGGTTGCGCACGCTCTCTGTGTGCGATGGTGTGGGACTGATGCGTGAGAGTCTAGAGGAACCACACACTTCATGGGTATGGTAGTTGAACACATTCCGTGTCTTCAGGTCTTTGTTAGCGCCATAAAGATAATTTCACTGACAGCTTAAAAAACTCAGGGAGGACTTGTTCCCCCGATGCTTCTTGCTTAGTCATTGTTTTTTTTTGTTTATGTCACTTTTTTTTTTAATGGGCGAGCGATAAGAAGCTTGAGATTTGTTACGCTCTGCGTTTTGCAACCTTTCAGCGGCTAGAATGTATGAAGATTTTTCAGTTAATAAACGAACTGTTAGTACTTCAAGGATCCTGATCAGCTTAGCTTACTCGGTATAGTATCTGGGTGGGAATCACTATGTTAAAAGTTCGATCCGCGTTGGGAGGATTCTTGTATTGGGGTTTTCGGATAACCCCGTTTATATATATATATATATATATATATCTATATATATATATATATATATATATATATATATATATATATATATATATATATATATGTGTGTAGATACACGGGGCCATTACGAAAATGTGATTATACATATATATATATATTTGCAATACCACCCTGACATCTATATTAACAAACAATCCTCAGTAGTTTTGAAAGTTCATGAAGGGAAATAGTTTAGCTGCAGTGACACACAATGCGGACGACTGTACTTCAATTTCTCAAATGAATTGGGCTCCTAATCCTGTATCTCTATTTTAAGATCAATTACCAATGATTTCAATTGCTGTAAATTTTGAAGTTATTTCTAAGATAATTCATTCTCTCAAAGTTTACTCGTCGGCAGGGATTGATTGCATCAGTAAGCAATTTCTGGAAAACACCAAGGTATACTCATCAATTTTTTTTTGCAGCCATTTTTACTAAATCTATTCAAAGTGTTTTTTTACAAGATGATTGGAAGGTCAACAGGGTGGTCCGTGGTCACAAAGAGGTGACAGTCATAACTCACAAACCTTTCGTCCCATTTCACTAACCAGCATTCCATGCAAGAATGTTGAATGTGTCAATTATTCAAACTTATTTAACTTCTTATGTTGGTTCGATTTCTCTTGTCCATTTCAGCATGGTTCCAGGAAGTATTTTTCGTGCGAAATACAACTAGCGTCACTTACAGATGACCTTCACACTATCCTTGATCGCCGGTTGAATGTGGATTGCATCTTTCTTGACTTATCAAAAGCATTTGATAAGGAGCCTAAAACATTTCGTCGTTTAGATGTCAGTTTTTTAAACATTGATTCAATATTCATTGTTTTATACATTGTTTCCGAACAAACGGCCAGCAACTGGAATCTATCAATGGTTTCAGCTTAGGGTGACCATATTCCTTAAGGTAGAAAACAGGACATCCCAGCGGGGGGGAGGGGGGGGGGGGGGTTAAAGATTAAGATTGTGAGAAAAACTTTAATGAAATAACTTCTCTCATTTCAAAACGTTACCATATTGCACTAAGCCCTAGGGCCTAGGGAACAGTCCCATTCACGGTTCAGTTGCATGCACTCATTTGGAAGGTCTTGCTTCGGGTCCTTTGTTAGTGTGGGCGTATTTTGGGGACGGCTGAAGTTTCCTAAGCGAAACTTTATCCTGCAAGACACGGCTGTAAAAGTCTGCGCACATATATATAAAAAAAAGAATCATGTCCCGAAAACGGGACATGATTGTTTATTGGGTCTGGTCACCCTATTTTAGCTCCACTCTAGTTTCGGTTACCTCAGGAGTACCACAGTGTTCAGTGTTGGGTCCTTTAGTCTTCCTTATCTACAACAATGAAAATTGCACCTAATTTATCGTCAAAGATCTCAGGTTTGGTGGATGACCACCTAGTATAAGGAGAAGTAACCAACTAAATGTATCTAATTGAACATCAGAATGACAGGAACGCCGCATCTCTCTGGTGTTATACATGGTTCATGAAACTGAACGCTAACAAATGGAAATCTATGCGCATAATCCGAACTTCACAAATTAACCCAGATTATAATATTGACCATGTTGCAGTTCATTTGGTTTTGAAGAACAAGTACTTTGATATTCATATCAGGTTCGACCTTTGATAGAATTAGAACATAGATTAAGCTACGTAAACAACATTCGCATGCAAGGCTATTTCAAGAGAATTTTTTCATTGTCCCAACAATCATTAAAACGTATTCTTTATAAAACGCTAGTTAGGCGTAGAGTGCGCCGCTTTATTCTGGGATCCTGGTCAGAGAATACTAATTGCATCAGTTGAAGCTATACAGAGTTGAAAGGTTCGCTTTATTTATTTAAATTATCATCGAACAACAACTGTTTCCTTGATGAAAGTCAATATTTCGCTTCCTGGTTTATCAATAGGCATAAGTGTTTTTTGTTTTTTCTTATTCTACAAAATATATCACACAAACGTGAAAGGCTCATTGTAGTTCCTTTTTATGTCTCATCACGGCTTTATCATCAGCATAAAGTTGGAATTCCTAACATTAATAGCAATGATCTTTATCAATCGTTTATTCCATACTCCTCCCTTGACTGCAAGAACCTTCCTACCACAATCGCTTCAATTACTGACAGTGTTCTTTTTATGAAGGCGTTAGGTGGTTTGTTGACATTGTATTTTTTCGGTTTCATTGTATTTTCCATCTGTGTATTCGCTGCTAACCTTTGTTCTTCCCACTCCCCTTTTGTAATGCTTATGCCTAGAGGATAAAATAACTGAAATGAAATAAATGAAATCTACGTGTAACGGTGCAGTCTTACGGTCAAATGTTACGGTTTTTCATATAAATGAGCGTATATCCTACAAAAAACATTATGTGAATCTCTACAAGAACTGATATGAAATATCCTAAAGCTGATATGCGACATATAAAACTGATATGAAATATCCTAAATCTGATATGTAACATATGAAACTGATATGAAATACCCAGAAACTGATATGCGACCTATGAGAACTGATATGCAACAGATGGCTACTGATATGCAACCTTCAAGTTCACATGTGATTTAAATGATTACTTATATGACTTTCATATCCGATTTTGCAAAGTGTCCAATAAACATATCAGAAATACATTCATATAATTTTTTTAAGTATACGACGTGCCGCTCGGGCAAGCAAATAGGTAACTTGGAACCGCAGTGGAGTGGCTTGTTTTATTGGCTTTCAATTAATTACGGCATGGGCGTTTACGTTTTACTAAGGGATTCATCCCCTGAGCAGTTCAAAATACTCTCAGAGGTATGACATTACTGAAAATAAATCAATATGTTTGGAATAATATTTATTGCTTAGGTAATCACCGAGAAAATCCGTACCTTCAAAACGAGCAGTATAAAAGGCGGAAACGCAGAGCTCAGAAGTAGTTAGCATGTGTGCAGTCGTATTCATTTTTTTGAGTCGTGTATGTGTATTGCTCAATGTATATGTTCAGCTCTGCTATACTCTGTTTCACCTTATGCTGAACCGCAGCAGGCGATACTAGCCATCCCTACCAATCCCGTGCAGTGAATGCATCATCTGACTACGCGCCCCGCGCGGCGTGATGGGCGTGTCGCGCACATCTCGAAGGTCACGTGGCGCTCACAAGGCATTGGATTGGCTTCAATGGTTCGTAGCGTTTATCGCGGTCCATCGTAAGGTGAAACGGAGTATAGTGGCATCGGTAATGCTCTGCGATCTGCGACACTGATCTGCGACATATGAAACTGATATGAAATAGTATGTTATGACATGAAAAAGGTGTCCAATAAACATACCAGAGATAAATTCATATAATTTTTTTTTCAGTAGGGATATATAGACACAATATGTATTAAAATGGGCATTACTTTGGTCATACACATGGAGGTTATAAGGGATGGAGAGGCCATGGCGTCAGCGTCGCAGCTACCAGAAGCAATGCCCTTTTGTCGTCTCGCCCCTTCCTCACACTTTTTCACTCCCCCAGGCCGAATCTAAACCCACCTCCTCAACCGGAGGCCTGTCCCGCGATACTCGCGGATGTTGGTTATGGTACAGTCAACCACGAAAGAACTTGGCACATGAAAACGCGGTGCATTACGTAACGACACAATAAAATCTCGCATCCTCAGAGTTACGCTTGCTGATTCCGGGTATGCGTGGTATTCGGTTCTGATCGTCTTAGCTGGGATTTCGGTGATTATCCACGACCGCCCTTATGTTCTTGAAGAACGTCGAAAAGCAGAGAGTTGATATGTGCGCTGTTGGACACTCACGCAAACAATGATTGCGATGAATTTGCTCGTATACCTCGGCTGGTGTCTGGCATGGGACCACATCGCAACTGAAGACAGCCCTCGAGCGCCAATTGCGTGTGACCTCATGCATGTACGGTTTAACGTATTGAATGTTCCTGAATCAAAACGGGACTAGAGTGATTCTGTATAAAGATATCTTGACTGTCAGAAAAAACGTAACTCAGTTTCACACTTCGCGTATGTTGACGACTCTTGGTTTGAGACTTTTGGCAAGCCGACGACTGCGCGTCTGGCACGTCAGCTTCCTTTCTTCTGTAATTTTGTTTTCCTCGCTTTTTTTAATCTGTGTTTTACCGCTGTATATATTTCTTTTTGCGTCGACTGGGCAGAGCGAGCATCTCGTGCTCGCACCCGATGTAGCTTTGTAAGTATTAATTCCGCCCCCGTCACCCTAAATGTCCCAGATGTGTTTTATCTTCACCTCTGGCAGAGAGGAACCGGTCCCGAATAGCTGGCTTTAGATTTCCGTCGACATGCTCTTCTTTTTTTGTTTTGAAGTGTGCAAAGTCAAAAAGTCCAAACTCTAGGGTTCTCTTCAATAGATTCGTAATTGCCGCGACGGTGACCGAGGAACGGAACCCATCGTTTTGTCAGTTAGGTGAGCGTCGGAAGGCCACTAATTATCTCACCTTACAACGAAATTCAGAATGTACTGCACGTATAAAATTTAAAAGCGCCAACAAAGACGAGACAAAAAAAGAAGGCGAACGGGACGAGCGCTTAACCGGTAATGCACGAGGGCCTTGCCGGTTAAACGAAATCCCCACGGAAGAACAACCGGTGTGATTTTTTCAGCCGCTCACTCAGCAAAGCCCCATCACAGCAACGCGCGACGCCGCGCACTTTCGTAACCCCGCCTAGCCGCCCTGAATGCCCCGTGCGTTTGCTCGTGACCGTACACCGTACGGATGAAACACTATAACGCAACGCAACAGAGAAAAAAAAAACTTTGTTGTTACGTGATCCTGCGTCAGGCCTTTCGGTGTTCAGTAAATTTTGATGGTGTTTAGATTCTATTTTCTCTACGTTTTTAATGACGAGGCATAAAAGAATGACGTCAAGCGAGCTGGACAAGAATGAGTATAATAATACTATCATAGACTTGGGACGAGGTGTTACACTACGTCATGTTTGCTTACAACTCGGCGGTGCAAGAGACCACAGGAGTGACCCCGTTTCAGCTGGTGCATGGCAAGAAAGTAACGACCATGCTCGACTGCGATGCTACCTCACGAACCAGCTGACGATGGGATCCCGGACGTTCAGGTGGTTGCTCAACGAGCCGAAGAAGTTCGCCAGCTCGCCTGACTCCGAATTCAAGATCAACAACGTGTCGACGCTACCCGGTACAACCTTCGTCGTCGGGACGTCCAATTCCAGCCCAGAGAACGGATATGGGTGTGGACACCGATTCGCCACTGTGGTCTCAGCGAGAAACTCCTGAAATGGTACTTCGGACACCACAAAGAGCTTCGTCGACTTGGAGATCTGAACTACGAGGTGATGCCCGACGGAACAAGAACATCATCACGCCGCCCACCACGACCTGAAGTCGTCTACGTCGTGCGGCTGAAGCCGTACTGCGTTCGATAGGACTGCGGACCTTATGTGTTCCAAATGACTCTTTCGTTTACTGTTCTTTTCATTTGCTTTGTTTTGTTTTGTGTTTCATCGGGGCGATGCACATTTAAAGTGAGGAGTAATGCCGCGCGCGTAGCTTGCCATGTTGGCAGCGCGCGCGTGGCCTAACGGTTATTGTGCCCGCCTCCCACGCGAAAAGCCGGGGTTCGACTCCTAGGAGCGACACATCTGTTGTTTATTCCTGCAATTTAGTGTTCTGGTAAATTCGAGAATACTGTTGCTTGGTCGATGTCTTAGTGTTCTACGTGTCGAACCTTTTACGCCGATTATTCCAGAAGCCCACGCATGTATAAAGGGGCTCCGCGTGGCGAGGCGCAGTCATAGAGTAAACGTAAAGAGAGAAACACAGAAGCCGATTCGCGGCCCAGATAGTGCGTTTAATGCCCTCCGGTACGTGGCGCGTTTCTGTAATTTGGTTAGAATTAGTTAGAACTCTTTCAATGAGAGGTGTTAATTTTTGAAGTTGTCATGCTTTAGAATTACTTAAAGTACTTAAAACGACTAAATAGTTTTGATCTAATACGTCACAAAAACCACGTGAGGAATGGCACTTGCCATGGCCAGCCGTAAGGCCTGCCCGCCCGCTTGCCTGCACGCCGTCGCCTCAGCATCTTTTTGCATGGCCTCTGCTCGTCCGTACGTCGTTCGTCCGTGCCGTGCGTGGCGTCCGTCTGTGCTTTCTGCTGTAGCGTGTTCGTTCGACTTGCCATCAAAAATGGTGACGGATAACTGCCCGCGCGCGTACTCGCTAGCTCGACGTGAGTCTGAGGAGCTGAGCGGCTTGAGCTTTTAGGGCTGTTGTTTCCGTCGGGCTGTCGGGCTGCAATCGTGTGTGCACCTTGATTTTCGATGAGATTTCATTGAAAAAGGACTTGACTTCTGACCCTGCGAACGACATTGTCCATGCATTTACAGATGACGGTGTTGGAACGGTGTTGCAGATAGAGCATTGGTTGTTGTGCTCTCTGGAATTTCCAGGAAATGGGTTAAGACCCTTGCATACACCGTTGTGCACACTTCAACACCTGTCTTCTGTTATCAACAGTTTCCTAATTTCTCTCATTGCGGGAGCTTAAGACTGTTGGCTTCACAGTAAAGGCTTTGGTCTATGATCAGGGGGCTTCAAACGTAAGCTTGGCCAACCAACTTGGTGTGTCTGTGGGTTAAGCCGTGTTTTTTGAAGTTGGCAATGAATATGTTTACTTTATCTTTGATGCTCCGCACCTCATCAAAACAACCAGGAACAATCTCCAAGCACACAAACTTTGCATTGAATGAGGTCATTGAGTGGTCCTATATTGTTCAACTTTGTCGTTCTACCCATCAGATGAGGTTGCGATTGGCTCCGAAACTTACTGAGAGACACGTTTTTCAAAACCATATCAGTAACATGAAGTAAAGCGTGGCGCACAGGTAATGAGCGCCTCAGTCTGTCTTGCAATCCCATCCGTTGTTTATGAAGGAGCTTCCTTGAGGCAGCCATGGCTAAAGCCTATTTCTGCGATAGGATGGACAGACTTTCTAATAGCTCACAATTCAAGAAGACAGGGCAGAAGTTGAAGTCATGCGATCCTGAAAGGAGACTCTAAGGTACTCGATTTCCTTCACCTGCAACTCGGATGGAGTTTAGCAGTGGAAGTTCCAAAGTAGGAGGCAGCCACAAACCATCATAGGGTCGCAAGTTACTATAAAGAGCGTCCTCATGCTCTGGGATGAGCTTTCAAACAGCCATGACTTTAAGTTCTTACGTACACGACGACCTGCAGAAAGACCCACTTAAGAACATTTTTAGAGCTTTGTGACAAATGCTGGGCTGCAATACAAACCCAAAGGTGTACCAGTTCACCTTGTAGGAGCCGAGGGTGAAAGACGAGGCAGAAGGCACGTGACAGGCAGGTTGGCGGAGAAGACACGAGCTGGCGCGAGACAGTGCGTGCTATGCGAGGCTAAAGCTGGGCAGGAACATCGGGGCCGGGCTGCCAGGCCTGGCCCATGGCGAACCCCGGAGCGGTCCACCAGCGAGGTCTGGAACAAGACCGGTGGGAACGGCGAGCCCTGGCCATCTGGTCTAGTCTATAACGATCCCGGGGTGGTTCCGCAGCGAGACTCGGGCAGTGATGGCCCGGGACAGCCAGTCTACGCAGCGGTGGCGTGGGAAAGGCGATCCGCAGGCCTGGACACGGACTCCGACTGTGAGCTCCGAACGACGGGCGACAGCAAGGGTCGGCGGGCCCGGACTGCCGGCTCCCGACGACGGGCAACCTAGAGGTACAGTAAGCCCATTCGCTGTCTTCTCGTTGTTATGTCACTCCCTGGGTGACGGGCGGAGCGCATACCGATCGGGCGGTGATTATTGGTAGTGGGACCTCCATAAAGAACCCCACAACCTAAGGACTAAAACCTACAGGAATAAAGAAACTGTTCAAACTGTCGGACAATAGAATCATAGAGGATGACAAGACTGAACTTCTCAAGGAGTTGTCAATATTTTTGCACCATGAAAGTTCAAATGCAGACAATGTGGAAAGTAAGTTATGAATGACTAATAGTTCATTCATAGGCGTGCACTCAATATATGGTAGCATGGAAGGTTTTCTAATAATGCCGTGAACGGCCAAGGTAAAATACGACTGCATAAGGATAGTTTTTTCTAGGTCTGATTTTGTGTGCGTGTGATCGGGAATTTTGCGGCTGCAAGAACTGAAACATTGTCTTCAGCGTAGTCTTTATTTCCTCATACCACGAAACGTAATTCATTCGTCTTAGAATCTATTAAAAGAATAATGCGTTTCCTAATCACATCTAGCCAGAAGTTATTTCCAGTAAGCTAAAAGAAAAAAAAAAATCGTGGGCATCTGACACTACTAACCGCGCACTCCCGCTCCCTCAGTGCTTACCACCTCTCGAAGGCGCCTGGGTATGGACTCATAGGGGTTGCTGGTGAGGCTCGGGATGGACTGGAGGTTGGTCCATTCTTGTTCGACTGCTTCCCAAAGGACTTCTGAAGAAGCCTGATGAAGGTCCCGCGTCAAGAGATTCCCTTTCATTAGTCCCCATATGTTCTCGATGACATTTAGATCCGGCGACCTTGCTGGCCATGTCAATTGCCTTACGCCTAAGCCGTCGAGCAGGCTCTGCACCCGGCCAGCCGTGTGAATCGGACTGTTATCTTGTTGCAAGATAAAGCAGCCGTCGAAGAACTGACCATCCAAGGCGAAAGGAAGCAAGGTATAACAGAGTATGTCACAGTATTTCTCCGACGTCAGCCTTCTGTCAATTCGCATGAGTGAACCCAGATCTTGCGCAGTTATGGCCCTCCATACACTTACCGAACAACGACCGCTCGTTGCCACTTCTTGCTCGTAGTGAGGGTCATACCTGTATAAAAATAAAACAACATCTATTCACACAACTAGAAGAGAGAAGGCCAAGAGAAGTTCAGTATGTGGTGTTTGGTCTCACCGCTTGCAAGTAGGACGCCACATACGTTTCTGCTGGCCCCATTCAGACGTGAACGTAGACTCGTCTGTAAAGATGATTGAGGCCCAGTCGCTGGCATCCCAGTTCCGGTGGGCCTCTGCAAATGCAAGTCTTTGTTCCTTGTGGCGTGAAGTCAGGAGCGGTTTTTGACATGCAATACGACTTCGAAGCCCTGTGTCGTGAAGCCGCCGCCTGATAGTTCGAAGGGAAACTTGAAGGCCCAACTGCCCTCGTAGTTTTGCTGCTGTTATACTTGGCTGGTCAAAAGCTGCACTAGCAATCCGCTCGTCCTCCTGACGAGTCGTTGAACGGGGTCTTCGCCTGTGCGCCGGATCAGCTATACGCCCTTCATTCCTATACGCTCGCACGATCCGATATACAGTGTTCAGTGCATATCCAAATCTAGAAACTATAGTTCTTTGACTTTGTCCGTCCCGAGACAGGGCACATATACTAATTCTATCTTCTAGTGGCACCCGTGAGATTACGGCAACGACTGTAAGCCGCCTCAAGA
Source organism: Ixodes persulcatus (assembly GCA_013358835.2). Classification (NCBI taxonomy): domain Eukaryota; kingdom Metazoa; phylum Arthropoda; class Arachnida; order Ixodida; family Ixodidae; genus Ixodes; species Ixodes persulcatus. The sequence continues at coordinate 85,494 of JABSTQ010008783.1, forward strand.
TCAGCTTATCTTATAATTCGGGCTAAAACAAAGATAAAAGTATATCCCATGCTTCCAATACCCCAATAAAAACTAACAAACATAAGCAGTCTTCGCGACTTCGCGATAACTTGTGATAAACCCATCGGCCAGCACTTGACAGAAAACTGACGCTTACTTTTTATGTGTTTGCAATTTTTTTTAAATATTTCTGAAACAAAACAATGAACATGTGGGCTGTAATTGTGGCGTAACATTATTACAGATATGTGAGGAAAAATATACGTTTATTTTTGGTTATATATTTGTTAGACGGAACCGCGAACCGTAAACTGAGATCAAGTTAGAATCATTACGTGCGAAAGAACTAATAGGAATGCCCGACGGCTTTACAAACTCATGCTAAGATATGTGCGCCAGAACGGAAGAAAACCGAGATAGTCTTGCCAAGGGAACAATAAAACTACTTAAAAAAATATAAGTCGGCGTATTTTGCTAACCGCTTCGCAATGCCGCGCCGCATAGCCGGCCCTTTGTCATGTCTCCCTTCCGTCTTAATCAACCCCCCCCCCCCCCCACCCCCCCGCTTCTACAGAGTGGACCAGTCCGCCGAGTCTCGTTCCCTAAACGCCGCGGCGACCGCTGCGCCCCATGCGGCATTTTGGCTGCTCTGCCAGCGTTCACGTTGCCGCAGGTCAAATTGCCTCTTACTGTACAAACCTTGATTGCACGCTTCAGTTGCTGTAAAGCAACTAGACAAGTTTGACTGTAATAGTGTATTAACAGAGGTGGTTGCCAAATCATAAACAGAAAGTGCTTATTAAATTATCGTGTGCAGCTTGCACTCCAAACATTTCTTTCTCTTATTTCCAGCAAATGCATATCACGGCCCTTTTGCAAAAGTATATATACACTTTCTACAGCATGTTTATAGAAAATAGTGTATAGAGGCTATAGAAATTAGAAAGAAAATGTATCCACTTTTGTATCCACTGTCTATAGTTATTTAGCCGCTATTTTTTAAGCCATACTTCCTTTCTGATAAAATATATTTCGGGGAATGTTTATGAACGTTGAATCTTGTCAGGTTCCGAATAAAGTTCTCATTTTATGGTAATGACTTGCCCGCAGTGTGTTTCAGGCTATGCATGTTAGTGTGTTTTAATGAGCCGAAAATTGGGAATTCGTACTATCCGGTGTGTGCTTCGCACTCTTATTCTACTCTTATGACTGGTAATGATAGCGACGTCTTTTCGATTTCTGCGCTTACTTCCCGTGCCCGAGTCAGGGTGAAATCGAATGGATCATTCAGCATGTTCCTTGTGGAAAGTGTTTGTTAATTTGGTTCCGCTAAAAATGTATTACGAAGTGTAGGATATGCCGAACTCCTTCATATTCATTTATTTTTGTGAGTATTAGTATCTGTTTCTTATAAAACATACATAGCGTCTGAAGTAAATCATGTATATAGGAATGTGGTTCGATAAAACGTGTTCGAACCACTTACTGTTGTTGACCCCAAAATGCTCCACCAGTTAGGAGTCAATTTGGAGATTGTGTAACTTTAATGTTTTACTCTAGAAAAAACAAAAAAAAACAAGATACACCTCTGTATTGTGGAGTAGAAACTTTGTTTTATACATTTTTCACGGATTCTATTGTTAAAATTAAAATAAAACTGTTGTTGGAGAATGGACACCGACGACGAAGAAGTGGGCAACGGGGTCACGCGCAGAAGAAACCCGCCATGTTCGGATTCTGATAAACCGCTACCATCACGTCGATCGGGTCGTAGTTTCTTCAGATCCCAAACATCTGGTGCCGAAACCCGGGATCTAGGAGATGCCCGACAAAAAGAGTGACAACTTCCCATCTGACAGACACGGAACCCGGATAACAGCTCGCCTTCAGAGAATGTACCGACTGCGGAGGAAACGAGCCGTCATCCGGTCAGCGGTGACCAGAGCCACCAACGAGTTGCAAGCTCTCCTAGATTCCTCCGATGCAACCGCTGGTGAGCTCACAGAAAACTTGAATATCCTCGAACTGAAGGAAGCAGCATTGAAGGCAGTTAACAGTGAGATTGAAGATGTGGTTGATATTGAACACCTTGAAGAAGAGATGGAAAGCGTAGAGGCGTATCAAGTGTCGATCTGCCGTTTACGAACAAGAGCCACGCTCAAGCTGGATGCCCTGCGAACGCCTAACATCGTATCGAATGCTGTGGAGCGGTTACAGGATCGGGATCAAGGCCATCAACGGTCAAGAACGATAGCGATCAAACTTCCAAGATTAGAGATCCGGAAGTTCGAAGGAGACCTCCATGACTGGAAACCTTTCTGCGATCAATTTGAAGGGTCTATACACAACAATCCCGACCTCTCTTCAATTGATAAATTTAGATATTTGACGAGCTATCTATTCGGAAAGGCGGAAGACAACATACGGGGATTGTCTATTACGGAGAACAACTATAACATCGCTGTGGATCTCTTGAAGAACAGGTTCGGCCAGACCCAGGCGATAATTGACGACCACAGGACGCGACTCTAATTTAAAAAAAATGCCACCACGTCGAGTGACGTCACGGCTCTGAGACGGCTGTATGACGATATCACGATAAATGTCCGCAGCCTGGAAGCACTTGGCGTAAATGTGGAAGAGTATAGTGTGCTGCTACATGCTGCAGTGAAGAAGCGACTTCCTGACGATCTTGTCCTCCGCTACTGCCAGCAAAGAGCCATCGACATCACGGTTAGCACCGGTAGTCGGCAAACGTTTTTGAATTTTCTGAAGTCCGAGGTAGAGAGCCGAGAGCGCGTCCTGGAAATAAAGTTAAATCAAGCCAATCAATCAAAGGCCCAAAAGGAGGACTCATCAAACCAGGTGCGCAAAGCATACATCACTCCATCGGCAGCAGCCTGGTTGCAAGGACGGACGCTCAAGATGCCGAATGCTTTTTTTGCGATGCACGTGAGCACTCGTTCGACCAATGCAACGGGCGTTCCATCAGTGAGAAAAAAGAAATACTGAAGAGAGACGGCCGATGTTTCAGGTGCTGCAAAAGATATAATCGGGGAAGAGATTGTCGCAAAGCCAGATTTCTCCGCTGCGCCAACTGCCAAGGGAGACACGTGACTTGCCTCTGCGATCCTGACCTCAAACCTACCAAAGACAGTCCTCATTCTTCGTCACAGCCAGGCACTTCGGAAGTGTCAGTAACGAGTGCGGTGTCTAACAGCGTCGAAAACATTCTTCTGCAAACCGCCACAATCTGGGCAGAAGGGGAGGCTAAGTGCTGCCTATTCCGGTGCTTACTGGATGGAGGAAGCCAGCGGACGTTTGTGACGACCAGGCTTGTCAATGAGCTGTCTTGTAAGGTTCTAGGAAAAAATGATTTGTGGATTACAGTCTTCGGCGATACTGCACTTGGTACTGCGAGGAAACTCCGCAAGGTAGAGGTATGGCTCCAAAGCCAACACGATCGGAAATGGGTACGAATTGAGGCTTGGGAAGTTCCTGCCATTTGCCATTCTTCTGCGTTTTCTGTAAGTCTCTGCAGGACAGCTCAATCGTGCACTCTGCAACTCGCCGATCTTTCGTGCTCAGAGTTTAAGAGAGACATTGGCATTGATATACTGATCGGAGCGGATAATTACTGGAAGGCTGTCACTGGGTCTATCAAGTGACTTGACGGAGATTTGACAGCGGTAGAAACGATATTTGGTTGGACACTGCAAGGTCCAGTACGACCATCACCGGAAGTTGGCTGGCACCAAGCAACTGTAATGCAGGTAATGACTCGACATCAAAGTGACCAGCCTTCTCAGCAGCTACGAGAAAAGAATGCCCTACCGGTACCTGAGTAGGATGTGCCAGAGCCCAAGCAGTCAACCATCACGAGTGTACCGTTGCCCGAGGAAGCAGTTCGGAAAGACAATGACGTGGAATCCGGCGAAACAGAGGCTTTGGTATGGGCGCCCTGTACGGTACTGACACCTTGCAATAGCCCCGGCAATAGCAGGGAATCTGGCTTCAAAGATGACAGGGAAGCAGCTGACGCTCAGCTACTATCGGATCCTGTCGGTTGCCAGCCCGAGCTGAGTGCCAGTAACTTTAAAGAGGACAGTGGAATCCCTGACGTGAACGTCATGAGCAATGATAGGGAGGGGGATGAAGAAACTCCCACTGGCGCTGTTGAAACACGGGAGAACATTCTGAAACCGGCCAACCTCATAAGCGTTTCACTGAGATTCAGGAGGGCAAAGTGGTCAGCATCGACTGCAAGAAATTTCGTAAACGTGACTGACCCAGAGGGATTATGAGTTCACCTTCAAAGACGTTTGCATCAAAGAAGGAACAGCTGAATGGCTCAGCAAATCGAAAGGCGGGGGAAGATTTGGACGCAGTTGTTGGCGAAGTTCTTGGTGGCCTCATAGAAAAGAGTGTGCAAGGGTCAAGTGGACTACTGGGTTACAAAATCTCTACCGAAACCCTCATACATATATTGCGAACGTTCTGCGAGAGCAACGGTTACCGCTACCTGGAGGACTTTGTGAGTGACCAAGCGGGGCTCAATTTAAGTGCCCTTTTTGAACAGCCTTTGATGGAAATGCAAGCTATTGCAATGGGAAAGCGTCGCCATGGTAGCTCGGACCACGGGCCGTCATCCGATCACGGGCCCGAAGTTCTACCCAGGATTACCAGGAAGTGGCAGAAATGTTCTACTCCCTTCCTCGAAAGCGAATGCTCACACGGAGCCAGCGGCGAAGGACGAGTAACGTGAAATCTTTCAGATTTGGCCGCTTGGAGCTGCAATCTGCAAACACGGTAGGCTCATTTGACTCAAGCGGCATTCAAGTGAGAGATGTGGCGCTTCTCAGGAACGACCATCGCCCAAGAACATTCTGATATCTGGCCGTCGTCGACGAGAACTTCCCTGGTCGAGATGGGAAAGTGCGTGCCGGAACTATTCGACCCATCCAACTTCTTTACCGTCTAGAAATCCCGAAGAAACAGTCGGTTTGACTTTGTTGGGTGGGAGGATGTTGGAGAATGGACACGGGACGACGAAGAAGTGGGCAACGGGGTCAAGCGCAGAAGAAACCCGCCATGTTCGCATTCTGATAAACCGCTACCATCACGTCGATCGGGTCGTAGTTTCTTCAGATCCCAAACAACTGTGTCATCATTAAAAAAAAAAAAAAACAGCGGCTCCGGGAGCCAAGGAGCTCCCGAGAGCCGGGAGAGGAGCGACGCGAGAATGAAAGAGAGGAGGAGAAGAGTACCGAAGAACCGGATCAAAAAACACCGAAACCGAAACTTACTTGAACGGAACCGGAACTAGATTACGCTTAATGCCGCCCGCTAGGAGCGCTAGCTGTCACTCGTCTATCTGGGCCGCTGGGGCCTAGGGCGGTCTCCGCTGTTTTCCTTGTGTATATTACTCTATGACGCGGTTAGTCTCGCCTCAGCGTTCGATCCTGCTATTACGCCGCTATCGACGCCCGCGAGGCTCTCCCGTTATCCTGTGTCCTTTTATATTTTGGCAGAGGTTCACACCATTAAACGTTTAGTTTTCCTTAGTTTGTTTTGTCGTTTTATCATTTGTTATTCGTGACAATATGCTAAAATAGTTCCACGTGTATCTAGAAAAATATGTATTTCTTTAAAACGTTCACATTCGTGTTTCGAGAATATTATTTTTATTAAGCTCCAAAATGATATTCCAGGGTTCAGAACAGGCACAATGAACAAGTATTACGTCCTAGAGGTCTTTATACAAAAACCACGAACGACATTACTGGTACTACGCTGGGGATTTGTGCTGGCACCATCCCGTGAACTCACTGGGACGCTCAGTGCCGGGTGTCCCAGTCAGTCCCAGTCACTGACTACTGGCCCGTTGTCGCCCCACTAGGCGTTACCAGCGTCGGCCCAGTAGGATCTTGGCGGCAGACCGGTACCGCCCCATTCCCGAATTGGCGAGTTGTGCTACTTAGGTATCAGCCACAACACATCGCACACAGAGAGCGTGCGCAACCTAATCACTTCATGGGTTTAGTAGATCTGCGCGTTCTGTGTCACCCGGAATATGTAACCGTGATCTAGCTTGTGTAAATATTTACTAGCTTTATTGATTTTGTTGCGACTTACCGCGGAATTGATGTGAATGTTTAGTGCATACAAATGCGTGCGGCAGCAATTATACTTATAAGTAACTCAATAAATAAAAATTATGCTTGGTGCCGTACATGTTCTGAATTATTCTCGAAATCATAAACCGTTTGTATCAGCTCTTGACATTAGACGTCCATCCCGCTATTTAAACCAATGTTTCAAAAATGTTTCCTACATCACATTCGATTTCTAAGACAAATATTTTATTATTTTGTTTGTAGCAGAATAAAAAATATGTGTCTCGATCTGTTTAACAAGGAGCGACGTATATTTTTAGAATAACAAAGCCGTGAAATCCTTTTTTTCTTTTAGGTCAGTCGTTTTTGTGAAGTGTTTAGATAAGGCAGGAGGCAAGGCTAGATATTGTTATGAAGAAGAGGAAAACCCGATAACGACCGGACATGTGAAGTAAGAGGGACGAAATTGGCAGCTTTGTATTTTGGACAATGAACACCATTTTTGTATCCTTCATTTCACTCGATGCATACCAAATAATGACATTATCATTATAGCATTATTATGGGAATGACTATATTCGCATGACTCTCTTGCGCAAAATTTGTAAATGAACAAAAGAGAAATAAATTAGACGTTGTTTAATCCACAATTTTATTAGGTTTAAGCGCTTTGTTAATTTGTTCCTGCCGCAAGATCAACCACGTTCTCCCAAGTCAGCGACTGGGCGCTCACTTTTTTCCTGAAAGAAGAAAAGGGGTTATGATTTGCGACAGCTTCCAGGTATAAAGCACGCTGCTTTCAATTGCACACCTGTACAACGCTAAGAGCGCCAATCTGAATATTGGGTTTGTTGCAATATTTGAAAAAAAAAAATAGGCTGAGCATAACGTGAAAATTCCTCCAGTACACCGATCTGAGACGTGCAGCTGAAACCAATGTGCCTTTTATTCAGCCTGTTAAATACAGTACATTAGCTTCTGTAAGAGGAGGAATATTGCATGTGAGCTGTTTGGCATATGATGCGGTTTAAGTAATCGAACGCAGAAAAATAAAAAATAAGTGTAACATCCGAAGGTAAAATAACTTGACCGAAGCGATTAGCGTTAGTCGACTTGGTGTAACATAAACTCGTAGTCTTCAGTGCCAAAATGAATGCCTTGTGTAACGATAATTATTCGTAATTAAAGCATATGCTCGTAGAAGTGTTTTTTTTTTTTAGATTCATATGCAAAGAACTATCTGTATAAGGGTGACTAGCATAAACACAATCATTTTACTGCAAACCTGTTAGATTGTTTGATGCAATGTACAATAAAATGATAACATATTCACTAGTATAACTGCAGTGATTCTGGTTGGTGAGAGTAGGTGTTGAGGGCTTTGAGGGCTGCTAGGACTTGGGATTGTATTGTATGACGTGGGAAAACAAGTTAAAGTCAGGGTATAAAAGCGTCTATATTTCAATTTGCTTCTTTTTTCTTGATTTCAACTAGAGAAAAACAAATGAATTAGAATTATCGAGGGGCGCTTGACTGTAACCCATGAATAAACATCAGAATAGTTTTGTTAAAAGGTGCCGCTCGGAGTTGATAGCCATTACACCTGTCTTATTGTTTGCGGAGTTGACTCTTTGGTGCCATGCATATTCTGCTGAGGTAATATTAGCATATGAGAACACTTCAAGTGTAGTAGCAAGAACAATTTTAACTTAGGTTTTCAACAATGTTTACGATAACCAAGAATAAGAACTTTATTCAATACGCCAGTTATATGAGTCAATTTAATGTATGCTCGAATATTTATTTATGTGAAGACGTACAACCTTAAAAAGCGGTTGGGATTTTCAAGACTCGTTCAATCTTCTGTTTCGATTAGCAACGTGCACCACCAAGAGCGTTACTGTGATCGCCTTTCCACGATTTTCCAAACCACGGGCATGAGAGCACTGCCATACTGTGAAATTCGACGGTGTTTGTTTGAGAAAGCGATGGCTCCCAGCTTCTAACGTGGTTTTTAAACACGTAACCAAACTTGGCGCAACTGATGACAAGTTGTTAGAATCGGAACCCGAGACATAATTCCGGCCCGAATCCTCGTCGTTAGGTGGAGCCACTAAAGCCGCCACAAAAACATCTAGGCATTAGTAGCAATTTCGAAAAAAAGCCTGCGTAGAGCTAGTTCTATAAACTGCCGAAGCATGTTCTTTGTTTGCCAGGTCACACATCACTAAGCGTCATAACGGCAAATGAGCTTAGTTTGTGATCCGCGATGAACAAAATAGAAGAAAATAATTTGTGCGACACTTACCGTATGGACAGGCATCTTTACAGCAAAATTCGGATCCAAAGTCGTTCATACCCGTACCACATCCGGTGTATTTCTGGCAACGGTCAGTGTTGCTGTCAAAGTACCACATCTCTTTAGCAGACCCAGGGGCGCAGGATGAAATAGGATGCGGCGCTTTGCAGACATTCTCTGCAGAAAAGTTCGAGAAAAGATCAATGTTAATAAAGTACGTTTCTTCAATATCTGTAATACAAAACAACTTACTGATGATTTCATTCACCCGAGGTGTTTTGATCAGAAAACAATGCATTTACAGATCTCTGTAATGCGAAACTAGAGCGCCGCACTTGAGGAGGAGGAGGAGTGAGTACGGAGGAGGAGGGGCATACCCTCCCCTCCTCCCCCCTTCGTACCCTCTACCTCCCATCCTCATCTCCTCCTCATCATTACGCCGACGCCGACGCCGCTCAACCCAGGAACGGCTCTGGCTCAGATTTATACTCCGAGATTAACTTTAAAAAAGGAATGTTTTGATGCATAATAACAACGATCAAATAAAGGCTTAATTAAGCGTCTCATTCATAATAGAAATAATAATGAGTACTATAAAGATTTTTCTCGCTTTAAATAGCAATAAAACATTCCCTGCATTGCAAAGTTTGAAAAGCGGTTTCGCAATGAGATTTACGATGCCTTATGTGTAATGAATAAACATTATTCGGGTAATCAATCAAGATATTTTCTGATATTAGTGTTATAAAACGCGCGAAAATAATTTTGGCCAAATAGGGCAAATACGGCTGGCAAACAATTTCTTGTTGTCTTCGGATTGTAGCAGCTTTGGAAAATTCTTGTGAGATCAAGTGAGTGTATTAATAATATTGTGTCATAGAGAGCCGGTTAAATGCCCTCTAATAGGACTATCCACCAGAAATACCGCCTGTTTTAAATTCTGCTATATACTTTTCTGCCTTGAATCGGTAATGAGTGTCCGTCAGTGTACGCAAAAGTAGCTTTTTTATTTGGTATCACTCATCACACATAAAAATAAGCAAAGTTTACAACGATAAGCTACAGAGTCACTGCGGCAGATGGGTTTGCTGTATAAAAAGATGTATAAATACACTAAAAATAAGTTGATTACCAATATGCCGCTTGACTGGTCCGTACTCCCAGAAACTCAAAGGAAATAAAGCGTCTGTTAATTATGTGAAGCACGATTTCTACCAATCAAAGTTTGGTCGAGGTAGTAGACATTTCATCGTTTTAAATGTGGATTCCAAACTAATATGGCGCTTCATAAAACAGCTGGTCAACTGGGATTGCGATGGCGAGCCAAACCAAACTATATTATAAGACGAAAATCATATAAAAATGCAACAACTTCAGACCCGAACTTACCAGGCAGCAGCGCAATGACACACACTGCCGAAGCTAAGAAGCAAAGGGCTGCAATGGTTGCCTTCATCTTGGGCGGGAGATGTCGATGATGTGGATACAGATTTCTGAGAGAGTATATATAGAGCTGTGGCGGCAAAGCGAACGACGAATTTCAATAGATTTGTTTTCGTACTGAGAAACAATGCTTTTCACACGCTTTGTTCTCAAAGTCTATGACGTGGAAGCATTTACATTCATTGAATATAACGATGACTATTATAGACAATGACTAGAATGTTTGCGCCACAAGCTGCCTGAAGGTCATTATCCAGGCTGCCTGGAGGTCATTATACTCTTTCATTTTTTGTGAACGTTTTTCAAACAGTACGAAGGATAAAGTAAAGCCACACAACACAAATAATGTTAAACATCGTTTTCAAGAAAGCTATTTTTCTTGAGGTACATGACGAATGACTTAGCATACGCGAATAATAACAATAACTGTCTCGAACCTTGCCAATGACGTAGAGTCTCTGGGAGAATGCTCAGGTCTAAATTTTAATTAAAGTTTATATATTTTAATAAGTGCAGCAAAGGCTAATTTTCCTCATGGGTTTCGTTAACTTTAATGTGATGATGAATAAAATTTTTAGTTGTGGCACATTATTTATACTAGAAATATACCTTAATAATTTCTTCAAATTAACTTATATTCAACTTATTTTTGAAGAAATGCAAACTGCAGCAGACAAGAATAATGACGCCGAGTTTATTACATTTTTATAGGCACGACGGTTCCAGAGGAGACTTGTGAAATATCCATAACGTATATATTTCCTTTCGCGCGTTTGTTCAGAAATCAAAAATATTTTCAAGGCGAAATGAATTAAATCGCAAAAAAATGAAAAGCAACAAAATGTTTCTATGAAGAAAAATGTGTAATTTAGCATAAAATTGGGGCTCTGCGGCTTCACCGAATAAGAAGTTTCACCGAATACGAAGTTTGAGATAAACCCTTATGTATTGTATGAACAGAAAAAAATAAAAAGTGGCCTTTTAAAGGGTAGCTCTGGCGGTGTTTTGATCTACCCAAACTAAACGCACTTGAGGAATACCCTGTACATACTCTTTCTACCACCCTATTTGTGGGCCTGGTGGCATCGCTACCAAGATGAGTACTAACTCGCCCTTCGTCTTGTTCGTACAGATTCTGATCTTCAACGCTTCCTTCGCCGAGCACGCGGCTGTGTCTGGCTTTTGCCCGGCACGTGCGTGGTATGCTCCATCTGATTGCTCGTGGGATGACGGTGCTATCAACTCCCCTGGCCTGTCTTTCGGCGTTTCCAACTGTGACACTATCTTCGGCCAGTTTACAAGCCAAGCGGCATCGACAGCAACGGACTCACCTATAAACGAGGAAGCATCGACCGCGCCGGACTTTGGGCCTGGTGGCATCGCTACCAAGATGAGTACTAACTCGCCCTTCGTCTTGTTCGTACAGGTGCGTAATTCCTGCTGCCTTCATACGAAAAAGAGTAGTAATAGGTGTTTGCTCTTGCTACCAGGCCCCCAGTGTTGTCTTGCCATTGTGTCTGAGTGTACTGCCGTGGTACGGCAGTTGTTGCTCCTCTGTGGAGATATAGAGGCAAATCCCGGCCCTGTCACCACAGAAGCTATGATGGCGTTGCTGACTAAACTTGACGCAGGCCAAACAACTGTACTTTACGAGCTGAAAGCAATCAAAAACAAACTTACACTCTCTGACCAGACGGTCAACGCTCTGTCTAACAGAATGACGCGAATAGAGCAGGAGTTTTCTGATTTTAATTGAATCCGAAATGATCTTGATGAAGTCCGCGGTGTCAGGACGACCCTTACTGATAGTTTAGCGACGCTGGCTGAACGCATATATGACTCGGAAAATAGATCGCGGCGCTCGAATCTTCTTTTTTTTTTTTGGCCTACCTGACTCTGATAGGGAAACGTGGGCACAGTCTGAACAGAAAATAATAAACCTTTGTTCACAACATATTGATATCAACATCATGCCAGACAGCATCGAGCGTGCCCACCGACTAGGTCGATATCGTCGCGATCAGAACCGCCCGATAATTGTAAAATTTGCTCTTCATAAAACCAAAGAACGAATTTTTTCTCAAGGTAAAAAGTTCAAGGACACTAGCTTCGCTGTAAATGAAGATTTCTCACCTTCGATTCAGCTTGCTAGGAGGAATTTGTTAACTTTCGCGCGTAACCAAGCTATGCCCTTTTCCTTACGTTTCAAAACGCTCCTCATTGGACAAAACGGTACTTTTTTGATGA
>JABSTQ010008784.1:0-48227 GCA_013358835.2 Ixodes persulcatus
ATCTTCACTGACCCCTGCCCTCCCGATTTTGGCCTGTATTAATGCTGATGCCTCCCGCTTTCTTTCCTGAAATTCCTCCCATTTTGATGCTACTTCGGCTAGTGTGGCCCCCTTTTTCTTTGCCCATCTGTGTTCTTTAGATGCCGCTTGGCGTCTCGATATTGCTGCCTTAACCTCTTTATCCCACCAGCTTTTGAGCTTGCGTTTTAGTTTTCGTCCTTCTTGTTTGATTCAATATTTCTCTAACTCTCTTTTGAAAACATTACTTAAGTCTTCATATGTCCATTCTCTTTCCGGTTGCTTGGATACTATGTTCTCGATTTGCTTAGATACCTCCTGTAGTTGTTTATCATTTAAGTTATTCCTACCTTCTCGTTTTTGATTTTGCATTTCTGATTTTACTGTGCCGAATCTGATCTTGATTCTCTTATGGTCGCTCCCCAGACTTTTTGTGCCTTCCTCATCTATTTCCATGCCTCCTAATCTGTTGTATATCTTATGTGACATTAAACAGTAGTCAATAGTCGAGTGAGAGTTCTTTCTTTCCCATGTTATTTTTCCATTGCAATCAGCCCAACGGAAGCTGATTGCAATAGCGATGGTCTTGCGCACTCTTCAAGAGTCTCTTTTCCTTGTTATTATTTTAATTTTTTTGGAATGATACTAAGCAAATCATTATTATATTAGTAACAATAAGAATGTCACTACAATAATAATGTAAGAAAATTACAAAAAGTTAGTAAATCTTCGGTTTTATTTAAACATTTGGTTGTTTCTTTTTTGTGTAAACCGAAACCAAAACTAACTCAAGCAACGTTTCCTTCGTCATATTTGTTTGCGTGCGTGCGTGAGCGTGCATACGTGTGTGTGTGTGTGTGTGTGTGTGTGTGTGTGTGTGTGTGTGTGTGTGTGTGTGTGTGTGTGTGTGTGTGTGTGTGTGTGTGTGCGTGTGGATGCGTCCGCAAGTGTGCGTCTGTGCTTGTGTGTGCGTCTGCGTGCGGGCGTGCGTTTGCGCGTGTGCATGCGTGTGTACGTGCGTGCGCGCGTGTAAGTGTGTCTGTCTGCGCGCGCGCAAGCGTCTGCTTGTGCGTTCTATTTAACTGCACCAGCAAGAAGACGAATTGGATGTTCCTGGACACTGTTAAAAACACTAAATTATTATTATTATTATTATTATTATTATTATTATTATTATTATTATTATTATTATTATTAAAACATAGCCTTAGAATTTTCTATAGGGGGGTAAAGAAAATGTATTGGTTCGTAGTCTTTAGACTCGGGATCATAGTATTTGCTATAGGCGAGAAAAGAAAATTGATTGGTTCCCAGTCTTTAGACGCAGAGCCCTAAACGTTTTTATAGCTGGCTGTAGCTGTATTTATGAATTTCTAAGGTCGACCATACAGGGCTACAGGGGGTGATAGCCTGCCATTGAATTTTCCATAGACGACCATAGACCATTTTTGTATGGGATGTCTCGGAGTGGTTTATTATGGGTTCTGCGCGCCTCTTTATGTGTGTGAGTTATTGTGCATGTCCTCATATTCTCAAATGAATATTTTACCCAGGCTGACATGGTCATGTGACAGGTTCTAGCAGCATGTCATGAATATTGTAAACGACTTAATTTGCGCGGGCTCAAATTTTCGCGAATCGGGCCAAAGCTGAAAATTTGAAATTATTCGCGGGTTCTAATTTTCGTGAACCGAGTGTAGCTTCCGTAGCGTTCACATATTGCCCGAATTATTCGCGGGACGTATTTTTCGCGAAATGTAGGCGATTCGCGAAATTCGCGAAAATTAGGTCCCCGCGAAAATTTAGTCGTTTACAGTATTCGTGAAACATTTTTACTATATTTTGATTTCATGTTGTGTTGTCAGATATAAACTCGAGACTAACTGATTTTCTTACTGTACACTTCCAGCAATAAATATTTGTAAAAAATGCTAGTATTGAGCACTTCTCCCTGGTTTCCAATTTCTTAGCATGGAGTGATTTCTAAGAAAATCAAATGTGAGCTCATATATCAAAATTTTGTTTGCGAAAAAAACATTGTATGCAAAAGAGGCACTTTATTATCTGCTATTTGCATGAATTACAACTGACATTATAAAAAACTAGACTGCTTACAACCGTTGCTTTTCAAGCAGAAATCTAACCTGGACATTATGGAGAGAGCCATATATAAGCTTTCCAAAACCATTTCATATTATTTATTTAGCACCCTCTTCTACACCCTTCTTACACCCTTCACTAAATGGAGGGTGTAACACGAAACAGCACCCCTTTCGGTAAAATTATGATGGTGTATTACTAGGTTTTAGGGTGCTAAAAGGGTGTAGCCGAGGCTGTACGTTTCTAAAACACCCCTTTTACACCCTTAAAGGTGTAAAAACTTTTACTGTGCATAGTACCTTCGTGTGTAAGAGAGGTGCTTCAAAGAGGCCATGAAATGATTCTGCTCCACTGAATCTGGCCCCAAATGAATAATTCACTTTCATAACGTATTATATGTTTGTTCGTTGCTCCCATGTACTGGCTGTCACAGAAGAAAAAAAAAAAAACTTGAAAACAAGCAGTATCTAGGTCTTTTTCTCACAGCCAGGAAAAGCGGTCATATGATCTGAAGTCGGTAGCACGCCGGCATTCATAGAGTTGGCAACGCGCTAGACATGTTCTGTGGTTCAGACACATTTTGGGTTTGGCTGCTCCTGTCGACACAGTGATTAAGACAGGAATCCTGAGCCAAATGTTCGCCATGGGGTCGATTGTTACCGAACAAGAATCAAGTGCTCACTCAGCACTTGTGTCCAATTCATAAACCAGCTGCACTCAACTGTCATTTCCCTGGGTTAACCACGAGACTGTCAGCGTTGCCATTTCTGGCTCTAAAACAGCCCGCTTCTGTTCCTCAAAATATACGGTTGGCAGGGGAGCATCTGGCTGAGTGGTATCTCGTGTGATTATATCTGTGCAACAAATATGTTAGTATGCTTCCGTAAAGTACAAAACTCTTAAACGTATGTCGGGTGGTGGTGGCCCCTTTAATATGGGACGCTTTGTGGTACGGCACATCATAGCAATTTGGCAGTGCCAAGGCTAAGGAAGAATAAGGAGGAAGCTTAGTTTGTGGTTTCGGTATTTGAATGAAACAATGATGTGATTTGTATCTTACTATTTCCCCCATTTGGCCTACCACCAGTACAGAATCACATGATCCATCGATAAAGCCCTCTGCGATCGCGCCAGGAGCTCGCTTCTGCAAACGCGAGGCTGCGCAAGGACAACGACTGCCCACAGAGAGAAAACGAAGCCCTGCAAAAGAAATTAGCTCATCTTCAGAAAATGTATGAGAAAGGGGAGCTAGTCATTGACGTTATTAGCTCCTCTAAGAGTTCCAACCTCACAGCTGTGCAACATGAACGCAAGGAACTGGCTGTCTACACGGGATTTGACTCCATGGAGAGGTTTCTTGCCTTTTTCAAGTTTGTGCAGGCAGGTTATGACGCCTACAATTAGGGTCACGCTCCACAGGGAAGGCCAGTCTGCCTGACTTTGGAGGATGAGCTGCTGCTCGTCTTGTCCCGCCTGAGGGTGGGCCTTTTGGAGCAAGACCTTGCCTACCGGTTTGACGTCCACATGAGAATCGTCATCAGGGTGTGGACTTTCTCGATTGGGTAACTGGCCGACAACCTTGCTCAACAGAACTACTGGCCCTCCCGACAGGTTGTGAAGACGTACATGCAAGAGCGCTTTATTGAGGCATACCCATCGCCGAGGGACATTCTGGACTGCGCGCAAATCTTCATCGAGACACCTAGCAAGTTCAGGCTGCACAGTGACACCTACTGTACCTACAAGTGGCACAACACACTGTTGGGCATCACCCCCAAAGAGTTCATGTCGTTTGTAAGAGATCTCCCCCTTTGTCGCGTCTTTGACAAAGCCCTAACCGCAGATTTTGGGCTGTGCAGCCTACTTGAGCCCGGGAACTCTGTCGTGGTGGACAGAAGCTTTTTGATCCCTGAAGAGTTCGAAGCTGCAGGGGCCGACCTGAATATACCATCTTTCCTTGGAGGAAGGCCTCAGCTTACCCTGGAGGACGAATCAAAGACCAGGGCAATTGCAAAGGTCAGTATCCACGTCGAACAAATCATCGGACAAATAAAGTGTTTGTGAGTCTTGATGGGTACTTTCCCGGACCGTATGAGTAAGAGCCTGGAATCGATATGGAATGCCTGTGCTTTGCTGTGCAATTTTACGAGAAAAGCAGTAGTTAGCCGAAGCTAGAGCTGCAGTGCTATTTCGTAGATGATCATAATACAAAAAAAAAAATGAACAAGGGCGTTATGGTTCCTTTAGGCGGTACTGAATGTACACCTCTTAAAAAATAAAATGGTCTCCGAACTTGCTGGTTTCAAAATCTTAGATTGCTCACATGGAACATTATTCGTAGGGTCAAAATTTGCTTCTGACTTGGTTTCGAGAATATGTCAATGCAGGAAAATACCTTAATATGTCAATGCACGAAAATACCTTAACATCTACTACCATCGTGGTACTGGAACCCTCTTTCATCGGAACAAATATTTCGAAAAGTTTATATTTCATGCGTAGACCATGCTTCATGTTCGTTTCATGCCTTCTTTTACAGAAAATATAGTAAAACATACAACCAGATATTCACTGGTATGAGTGTAGTACTGTATAGGTCGTTTTCAGATAAGATCCAACAACCATGTCCGGTGACCATTTTTACTTTTGATGAAACAAAACTTTTTGCTGGCTCCATGCCCAGAAGAATAAAACCAATCCTTGTTTTCGACAAAAAAATCTGTCTTTGCGAAAAAAAATTGTAAGCATTCTCTCAGCCACGTGCGCGTTTTGCGTATCGCGCGATGTTGACATTTCGGGCGGCTTCCCCAAAAAAACTGTTCTGGCTACGGGTCTAGAAATATTTACTGACAAATTAAGCACAGGAAGGATTGACAAAAAGTATTAATCACTGAGTATTAGGGTCGTTATTTGGAGAAAACAAATCGCAAACACGGCACATTGCGCAATAACGCTCTCGATTAGACATTTTTTCCTCCGTATCTAAAGAAGCTAAGGTCTTCAAACTTTTTCAGTGTGTTGCCCTGTATATAGTGCATCTTTGCATGAAATATTGTTGTCCTGGTTAGCGGGAGAAATTTACGAGAATTGCTCACACAGGGGCTTTTAACTAAATATGCGTTATTTGACAATCATTTAAAATAGAAAGGCCATCTTTAATATTCTTTGAACTCTCTGCAATTAACGTTCATAATATGTACTAACAGAGTCTGCAAAAACATAATGCAATATTCGTGTGGCTTTTAAGTTATAAAGCGAGAAATATGGACAAATTAACGCTAACGCGGTAGCCATAAATGGGGCGAGCACATACCCGCTCTTCACAATTTCATTATTATTAAAAAGCGTAAAAACGCTACGGGGTGGTCAGGAAAGGACAAATTGACAGCACAGAGGTGGACGGTAGTTTTGAAGAGAAAATTCCTAATACATTTTCGTACAACCGACCCAAAAATTCCCATGGGCCGGAGCGATCGAGGTGCGCCACACAGTAACATGCTTCGCGGTACCTATTTCAACAGCCGGCGTATAGCGTCTATGCGACGTAAAGAAAGCAACCGGAGAGACTTTGCAAAGAGATCAGTCTACAAACTTGGCAGTAACTTGATATAGGAGGTAGGGCGTGGCAGAACCTGAACCTGCGCCGCCTGTGAGCACCAATAGATCCACCGCCGTGGAGGGCCGTACAATGCGTAGAAAATTAAGAGACTTAAAGATAAAGTGCGATAGATTGAGATTGTCAGTAACTTAATTTATATGACAACGGTTTGGAGAATCGTGAAATCCAATTTGTGTATTATGCTCATGTGACCTACGTCAGTGATGGTGCAGCAAGCCACTTTAAGAACAAGTACCAACTACACGATCTGCAGAGCAACAAGGGCACGTCAGCGAAGTGTATTTTTTCCGCAACTGGACATGGCAAGAGTGCCTGCGATAGAATCGGGGGTCGAGTAAAGCACCAGGCAACGTTGTACAACCTCCGACGGCCCAACATGTCGGTGATGAAGTCGGCGTCAGAAATGGTTGCCCCCCTGAACACTAAACTGCCGAACGTGAAACTAATCCACGTCCCAAAAACATACGTCAAAGCGTACAGGGACATGAAAGTAAAGGAGTGGGACTCTGTTTTCGTTGTGCGTGGAATTCAATCCTGCCACTCCTGGCAGTGTACGCGGTCCGACACTTCGCAACCGCAGCTATTTTAACAAGAACAGTAGACGCAGAAAATATATCTTTGAAAGTAAAGTTTCCTATGGCTGCGAAAAGCAGATCGAGGTCGCGATCTTGCGGTGTGAAACGAACAGTAATCGCTACGGGCGAAACGGGGGAAAAATGTTCCTCCTCGGAGTGACAGGAGAGCGCCGTGACTGACTCAGGTCAGTGTCCGGCAGAAGAAATGCACGCGACGAGCTCCGAATCCGCGCACAGGATCTTGATTAATTAAACTCGTTTCAATTGTACCACTTTAAGCATGTGTTCGTTCTTATCACTATTTAAACCTGGTCGTCAGCAACACAGCCTCCCTACGAAGGGTAGGCTCCAAAATTCACTGATCCGAGAAATCTATTTTTGAATTGTTGACTTGTGCTTCAAACTCACTTGTAATCTTTTGTATGAATTCTTATTTTTCACGACCTCCTGTCACAGCACCTTCTGTTCACAGACTTCCTACATTTTTTTTACCCCTTTCTTGCCCTTGTTTGAAATCGGCAACGTCCTATCTTTTTCTACTCCCGTTACGGATATTCTGTATATTTTGGACTCTGTAAAATAAAAAAATAAAAAATATTGCAAAGCATTTTTTAAGGGCCTGATAGAACAGATTATGAGCCTTGATCTGTGAAAAGTAGAAGAAAAATTAAGATGGCCTTCATTTTAAACTGATTTTCCAATTATTTCAAAATCGGTAACCTGTCTACATTTCAGTGTATATATTTTTTTTTTATAAAGGTTATTGCTTTTAATTTCAATGATAATTTAAGCGAACATAGAGCAAACGCGTCCAAATCTTGTTATAAAATTTGAACTTCCTGTCTTTTAATATCCGGCTCCATAAAACCCTGAATTGCTTCGTAATCGATAATGCTTGTTTACCTCCTTTTATTTTATGTACAGTCTCTGCAGAAGAAATATTCAACCTAGGCGGCAAGTTTTTTTTTATAAATATTCAGAAAAACGGTTTGACGCAAGTCGCAATAACGTTAGCGTATACCGACAGCTATTTCGTTATTTTAGATGCGGAGCATCTGTTGCTCGGGTCTATGTCCCGCGGCGTCGTAGTCCGCACTCACACTACGCATGCGCAACTCTCCTCCTTCCCTCTCTCCAACAGCTGCGCGTTACTCTCTCCGCTCTCTCTCTCTACCAGCTGCGTGCACTTCGCGTGCGTTCGCTTCTATCACACCGCGCGCGCATGCGTCACTCTCCTCCTCTAGTCTCCTTTCCTTCAAGTGTGAATATAAGCAGCGGTAGCGCGCTGCGCGCGTTCGGGGGGAGGAAGTGGCCGAGTGGCGTCACAGCTCGGAGCGTGGAGCGAAAGCTTGCGCTGGGAATTTCCTGGGTTCGATCCCCACCGCCCCCGCCCTTTTCGATCTGGATGAGTTTCGTACCGGCACGCGTTCGTGTGATCCCTACTGCGTGATGCACGTTAAAAACCCCAGGTTAGCGGTTGTACTGCTCTGGCTAAATTTCTCATCTACAGCTAAGAGACCGATTACCCGTTGAGGCGCATCTCCATCAAGGCTGTATAAACATAAAGAGCAAACCTGCGCGCGTTCAGTTCAGCGCTGTTGACTCCACTTTACTCCGTTCTTCCGATGAAGTGTGATGGAAGCAACAGCCCCGTCAGTTAGTGGGTTGGCGCAAGCAAGCGTCAGCACCACCCAACAAACTAACAGCAACGCTACGTCCACTGAAGACAAAAACGTTACTAACAACTTTACTAACACCGTTAATAGAGAGTTTTAGAATAGGGGGCCCCAACGCTTTGGGGAACCCAACGCTTTGGGGTACCCAAAGCAACGAAACTTCACGCAGCGTGCTTATAGAATAGGGTTTGTGACGACGCAACGCGGCACGCTCACCTTCTTCGCATGCAGCGCCATTGTGGACAACGAACGAACTTCTTAACAGTGAAAAATTATTAAAACGCAATACATTTGCGCTGAAACGACACTTTATTGTGGCTTGCGGTACAAATAATAGGGAGGGTAACACCAGTTTGAACGGCACAGCAAGACCCATCTGCCGACCGTCTCTGAATCAGAAGATTTCCTTCTCTGGTCACAAAAGAGTGCACGCCCTTAAATACCAGGCTATCATGTGCGCCAATGGAAATATCTGCGAACTCGACGGGCCATTCCCCGGTCACAGGCACGACGCTGGTATAGTGTAGCTTGCTTTTAGCCCATCCTGTAGCTGAAGCAGCACGACAGTTATTGGTGACGGGAGCGAACGAAAGCGTCGCCGTGGTCGGCCCACCGCAATTGGCCGAATGCCGACTTTGACGTCAGCAACGGATTTCTCATCCACGGAAATAAGAGGAATCTAAGAACTTCAATTTTGACGGTGTTGGCAGTGTAGCTTTGAGAGCGCTAAGATTTCTGGCTTCCACCGTGCCCATTTCAAACACCATCGAACTTGTTGTTCACAAGGTGATGACGTCACGAAAGGTAACCGAACGAGGGCGCCACCGAAACATCTCGCCACTAATAGAGAGTTTTATAATAGGCGGTCCCAAAGCTCGGGGGCCCAAAGAAATAGGGGCTCAGCACTGCGCATGTGCAGAACCCAAACTTCGTTTGGGGTTTTGGGTTGGCGCGCGCCCCCAACGTGAAATTCGAGAAATAGCGTGGGCCCCCAATTACTTGGGGCCGGGTTGTGTCGGCAAACATGGCGGCGCCCTTTCCGCTCGCTTCGGAACAAATTCGTCATGGTCGCTGCAGTATTAGTCAATTTCATTGCCAATGAATAGTGCAAACAGCTTTCGCTTTGCTTTATCTCGCTCAAGCCACAAAGAATGAGCGGTGGGCTCGCCCCATTTTAAAAATCGTACCCGATTCTGGCCGTTCCTAAGCCTAAACATACCTTGTAACTGTTGACATGGTAACGTATACGCAACTTTCACGACCTATAGGGAGCGCGCTGGCGCCTATCAAAATGGCTGCCATCAGGATGATGGTCGTAGAACAGCAGTACGAGGCGGGGTTTGCGACGCGTAAGTAATTCTAATTTTGCTTTATACGAGCAATATTAGAGCCTTACTTTATTTTTTCATGTCAGGAGAGTGTAGGCAAGCACCTTTATTGTGAAGCCGATCATCCAGGAGCTAGGGAGCGCGATTCTCACACCGCGGTACCACCATCACTGAAAGTTGCGAATTGCTACTCCGTGGCTAAAGGCTCGTTCACACCATTCACACAGACCCGTTTTTTTACCTTACGTTACGAAAATTCACCGGGAAATCTGTACTTCGTATTAAACTGTGCCAGCAGCAGGTCGACCCGGTCGCGGATGGACCGCGTGGAGAAATGTTTTCCGATTGCTTCGGAGACCCTTTCGCAATTGAAGTCCATCTCCTGGAATCCTGGAATGGGTTAGTGGCGTACACTTCGCGTAGCACATAAATGTCATCGTCGATCGAGAAGCAAACGCGCGCGGGAGCCTTCTCTTCCGCCATTTTCTGCTGGCCTTGGATCGGCCTCGACTCGTTCGGCCATCCCGCTTCGGTTGTAGCCGAAACAATCCAATCCGTAGCGCTCTAATTTGGCGCTTGTTCTTGTAGTAACATAGAGAGTTGATCTAGCTGGTACTTAGAAGACATACCTAAAACAGCGCACAAGCACAGGAGGAAGATAACAAAACACTGGAAGGGGCGCTGACTCCCAACTTATGTATTGTGAAACAAAGAGAAAGAGGAAGCTTCAGATATGAAGCCCAGATTGTTGTTTTTCTTTCTTCTTTTTTCTCATATTTTTTTTCGTCGTGACCTTATAATGTCGTTTTCTCCTTTTCTACTGCAACTTAGTAATGTATCTGTTTTTATTCGTTCTTCTTTTTACCTTGTGGGTGCGCGTGGGCTCATGTCTGAAGCTTCCTCTTTCTCTTTCTTTCACAACACAAAAGTTGGGAGTCAGCGCTCTTTCCTGTGTTCTATTTTCTTCCTCCTGTGTTTGCGTGCTGTTTTAGGCATGGCTCGTTCTCGAATTTTTTGGGCGTTCGTGTGCGCTTTGACCATCTGCAGCCGAAGATTTAGGCCTTCAACTATGCCCAGACAGACGAATGCGAGCGCGCATACTCTGCGAGCAGCTGCACTATTTAGATCTGAGCTGGAGCGACTTTGAAGCCTTGAAATACTTGTTTTCAAGCTGCAGGTATCGTGCCACGAACGAAATCTACTCGGAGCCACGGAGTAGAAATACGTTGCCATGTCAACGCTTACCGCCTATGTTTAGGCTTAGAAACGGCCAGAATCGGGGACGATCTTTAAAGTGGGGTGAGCCCACCGCTCATTCTTTGCGATTTGAGCGAGATAAAGCAAAGCGAAAGCTGGTTGCACTATTCATTGGCATTGAAATGGGCTAATAGTGCAGCGACCATGACGAATTTGCTCCGAAGCGAGCGGAAAGGGCGCCGCCATGTTTGCCGACGCAACCCGGCCCCAAGAAATTGGGGGCCCAAGCGCCAACCCAAAGCCCCAAACGGAGTTTGGGTTCTGCGCATGCGCAGTGGTGAGCCCCTATTTCTTTGGGGCCCCCAAGCTTTGGGGCCCCCTATTCTAAAACTCTCTAATAACGATCCGCGATGCTCCGCATCACCCCATGGTTCCCCTCGGGAAGATGGTGTAATTTTTTGTTCCTCAAGAGAAATTTTATTTTCTGCAAAAAAAGTTCGAATATGTTTTTGCGCTTGCACAACAAGTAAAATACATCTTTTGGCAAAAATAAAAAATACAGACAATCTCAATCAATCGGAATTCTTTTTGTTTTTAAGTATCTTTATTTTCTAAGCATGGTGCGGCCCTCCACGGCGGCGGATATATTGGCGCTCACAGGCGGCGCAGGTTCAGATTCTGCCGTGCCCTACCTTTCATATCATGTTACCGCCAGGGTTGTAAGCTGATCTGTTTGCAAAGTCGCTCCGGTTGCTCCCTTTACGTCGCGTAGACGGAGACGCTATACGCCGGCTGTTGAAACAGATGCCGCGAAGCATGTTACTGTGTGGCGCACCTCGATCGCTCCGGACCATGGGCATTTTTGGGTCGGTTGTACAAAAATATATTAGAAATTTTCCCTTCAAAACTACCGTCCACCTCTGTGCTGTCAATTTGTCTTTTCTTGACCACCACGTAGCATTTTTACGCTTTTTAATATTGATGAAATCGTGTAAATGGGTATGCGCACGCCCCATTTATGGCAACAAACAGCGTTAGCGTCAATTTGGCCATATTTCTTGCTCTATAATTTCAAAGCAACACAAACACTGCATTATGTTTTTATCAGATTTTGTTAGTACATATTATAAATGTTAATTTCGGGGAGTTTAAAGAAAATTAAAGATGGCCTTTAAAATTGTTTTTTCAAAATAATGCATTTTTTAGTGAAATTCCCCTGTGTGAGCAATTCTTGTCAATTTCTCCCGCTAACCAGGACAACGATATGTCATGCCCATATGCACTATATACAGGGCAACACGCTGGCAAACTTTTAAGACCTTAGCTTTTATAGACACGGAGAAAACAATTAAAGGGGCACTGACAACCCAAAGGTCGTATTTTT
The DNA here is from genome assembly GCA_013358835.2 of Ixodes persulcatus. NCBI lineage: Eukaryota > Metazoa > Arthropoda > Arachnida > Ixodida > Ixodidae > Ixodes > Ixodes persulcatus. Next base: position 11,898 of record JABSTQ010008784.1, read on the forward strand.
TTTTATTGTCTAAAACGATGCAACTTGTAGCCATAGACACGCAAAAAAAAACCGCATCGCGGAAAAAAATTTTCCCGCACGCGCGCGCGCCTTTTTAGTTTTGGCATTTGTATTTCCCGCGTTCACCTCCTCGCTTCTTTTGATCGGTGACGTCAAAAATCAGGAAATTTAGAAGCTTTGTAGGTGACATTTCTATAACATTTAATAACGGCAATCGTAAAACATGTTTTTTAACGCAATTGCGAACGCACTACGGCTCCTCTTTTTGAAATACCAAAATTCAGAGTTCGGTGTGATGTTGCTTCCTAGATTTGTACCCTCCCTCGGAAAACTTGGCAGCGCCCGTTGGCGAGTCCGAGAAAAACCGGTTTTTTCCTGCCGGTGCCTTTCTATCCCTCACCTCCTCCTCGGTTGGGGTCGCCGTGACAACGGCGGAGGTCCGAAAGAGAGTCGAGTCGCAGGAGACCGCAAAATGTGACTCACTGAACTGGCGCGGATCGCGCGGGAACTTCAAATTCGGCATTTGGAAATTGTTTTTTTAATTCACAAATACTGAATTTTAAAGTTTCAAATTTTGAGGGTAATGTCCCGGCATCGTTTTCAATCGTTTCGGATAATAAAAAAAAATATGATTTTCACGTGTCAGTGCCCCTTTAATCCAGAGCGTTACTGCGCAATATGCCGTGTTTGCGATTTTTTTCTCAAAATAACGAACTAATACTTAATGATTAATACTTTTTGTCAATCCTTCCTGTGCCTAATATGTCAGTGAATATTTGTAGACACGTAACCAGAACGGTATTTTGGGGGGAGCCGCCAGAAATGTCAACAACGCGCGATACGCAAAACGCGCACTTGACAGAGAGGGTGCTTACAATTTTTTTTCGCGAGGACAAAATTTTTTTTCGAAAACAAGGATTGGTTTTATTTTTATGGCCATGACGCCAGATAAATATATTTTTTTCATCAAAATTAAAAATGGTCACCGGACATGGTTGTTCGATCTTATCTGAAAACGCCCTATAGCTAAATAGTCACGCATGGGGCAGTGACAAAGTAGAGCGTTTATTCGTTTTCTTACCTTTTGCTATGATATGACCGACTTATTTAATTTATGTCAATACTTTTGTCTTTGTTTCATTTTGATTCACAAATTTTCTTTAGAAAAAGGGGAAAATGTAGTGTCTAAGGCCCGCTTCAGACGGGGCAATTTCTCCCAGCAACTTGACGTCGCATCACCAGCAAAACGGGCCCCCCTCCTTTCACACGCAGCCACCAATTGCTGCATTTTGCAATCATCATCATGAAGTTTTGTTTTTTGCTGTATTATTTAGACACACAGTTACGTGCTATAGACGTGTTTTTATGCGTTTAAATGGCGTTGAAAATAGTAACTCATCTTTCTGAAATGGCTCATTTCCAAAAACGATAAATTTCAATCTAGAACCAAGTCTTTAGTTGTCATCATCACCGGCACGAGGTATCACGTGAAAATATCGCGTCTCTGATTGACTGCTGCCGCTTCCAACGTCTTCGAATTGCTCCGAGTGGTTCGCTTGTTTCAAGCCGGACCCGATCTCAGCATTTCGTGCCGAGCAAGGGGAAGCTAAGAAACAACCCGCCAGCAACCCCAAAATTGCTGAGAAAGTTACCCCGTCTGAAGCGGGCCTAATGAAAAAATAGCGGTTGAACAAACGAAGACAATGGAAACACAGTTCTCTGACGGCGTTCCCTGCTTGACCTTTTGACTACTCTACAATGTGCTAAACGTTTGCGAGTGTTCATTAACCACTTTAGGAAGCTTGCGAGAAGGTGGTGGTGCCGTAGTTTGCTCCAAGCAGAACTGTTTGGTGAGAAGACAGGCAGACGGCGAGAATATTGCATGCGCCATAGCCAGAACATCAAGATGCCAAAAACCAACTGTTACATTGTAAATCTTGCGAACAATTACAAAAATTCTCCGTCGTCATGCCCATAAATTCTGGAACAGCAAATGTAAATTAGGGGGTTTACTCATAGTGTTAAAGGAGGACAGAGGAGGTTCATTACTCCTTTGCAATAAGCCTCCGTTGCAGTCAAGTCGTCTGGGACTCGAACAGCGGCTGTGGATCCATAGGTCAGCTCATTACCTTCTGGCTACCGATGCGGCACCAGTGATTGCGATGAAATCAAGGACCGGTAATTTCGTAGCCAGGAGGGCCATCGAGAGCCCCAGTACACAGTCGTCTTTCACAGATAATGTAGCAGAGCATCACGCCCTTTCTAGATTTTACACGCTTCCTATAGAGTTTAGCATGCACAGCGCACAAACTCAAGTTTCAGCATGCGAGTTTTGTGATCAGTAAATCGGACATGGATACGACGGGTTACATTTTGTAATAAACTTTTGTGCCGACATGAGCAGTCTGAGGCATCCCAAACTACATATCACGCCCTTTGCTTTTCAAAATGCTGATTTATTATATATATTCTTCCAAGTTCAATCCCGAATTTGTTTTTGACATAAAAAATAAGGTCGATTAGTGGAGATTTGAGCACTGGATGTGAACAGGAGCTACTTAATTTTGTGAATTTTAATGGTTTTCAACAAGTTAGTCGTGCTGTAAATGCTGCCGGTAACGTCCTTGACCTGTGCATAACGAACATCAGAATGGTCTCGCAGAGCGTTGTTGCCTATCCAGTCGTTTCTGTTGACAAGAGGCATCCGCCATTTTCAGTGGTGGTTTCATTTCCCTTTACTGTCAAATCGGATACGCGGGCTCCGATGTTTAAGTACGCTCGTGGTGACTACCTCGGATTGTATGCGCATTTGAGCGATAATAACTGGGACAATCTTTACGAGTGTGCTGATGTTGACAGTGCCGTCTCTCGGTCGACAAATCTTTTAAAGTCTGCTATGAACCGCTTTATACTGATGAAACGTGGTAGCCGAGGTAAATTTCCTTGGTGGTTATTACGTGATCTCCGGCGGAGACTGACATTGAAATCGCGTTATCACAAATGATATAAGTCGTCTGGTTTGGACAAATGACACTCTTTATTTAAGGAGTATCGCTCTGCCGTGAAGTCTTTAATTAAAAGATACAAATTCAAACTGCATGACTCCATTGAGTCTGACCTTAAGCGCTCTCTCGACTGCCTCTGAGAATATGTTAGGTATAGTAGGCCATCCAGTAGAGGTGATGCTATAACTCTGAAGACTCAGACAGGTCATGTCTCTGACTCATTCTGTGTGTGAAATCTCTTTGCAAAACACTTCTCATCAATAGGAAACCAAAATGTTCTCGCAGTCCAACAACGCTACCTGTGTTCTGAAAATCCCCTTCATATGTCCATTCTTGTATAGACAATTGATGACGTGGTCTCGGCCATCAAAGAACTTGCCCCACATCTTCGCTCCTGAAATCTTCGCTCCTGTACAGCATCACATTTTTAGCATGTCCCTAATAACAAGTACATTTCCGTCAGCCAGAAAAACTGCATTGGTTGTGCCAGTACACATATCCGGAAGCTCCACGTGTGTCGATAACTACAGACCAATTGCATTGCTTTCTGCTTTTCCGAAGGTTTTTGAAAAAAAGTCATTTCTAAACGTGTGAGTTTTCATTTTAGGCAGAGGTTGAGTCCAAACCCGCATGGTTCTTGTCGGGAATGATCTGATGAAACAAATCTTTGAACCTTTTTGGAGTTCGCGAAACCTATAGATGGGTCGCGTAGTCAAGTCGATGCTATTTAGTTTGACTGTTCGAAGACGTTTGACCTCGTAGATGAAAATTTATTGCTGTCGAAGCTGTTACATATGGGGCTTTCTTCGAGTTTCTGGGGCTGGTTTGCTAGTTATCTCGGTGAACGCTCAAACATGCTTTTTAGTTAGGATGCAAATCATTCCCTTATCTGTTGAACTCTGGGATACCACAAGGGTCAAAATTTGGACCTTTGCTTATTAAATTTTTTTTAAATGATCTCGTAATTAGTGTGTGTGAATCTATGATGTTTCAGTATGATGATGGCGTGAACATTTATCGTAGTATCCACACGCCTGTAGACTGAATTGTTACAAAAAGATATTGATGCAATTCATTTGTGGTGCTGTGAAAACTCGCTGGTTTTAAATACCACCAAAACTAAGGTTGTTTCTTTTCCCCGTAAAGCAAATGTTGTTGTTTATCCTTAAACATTAGACGGCTCTGAAATTTCAAGATCTACTGTTGTGCGTGACCTTGACGTTTTGGTCGATTCACGCCTGAATTTTAATTATCATGTCTCAAAGATTTTTAACGATGCCTAACGCATCCTGGGCATAATTGCACGCATTACCCGTGACTTCCGGAATTGCACCTGTATACTGAACCTTTTTCAAGCATTTTGGCTCTATCCCGGTTGGAATTTTATTCTACGGTATGGAATTCTTTGTGTGTAAGTCAGGCGCTCAGGTTGGAGTGCATACACGACTTGTGAGAATTGTCTACGATCGCCAAATTTGACGTGGTGTGTTTTTTTGATTATGTGCTTCTTTTGGGCACTCTTGGTCTTTCGCCTCTTTCAACTAGGCGACTAGTTTGCGACATGGTGTTTCTAAATGAGTTGTTCAATTCTGTTTTTGATTACCCAATGTTATTGAGTAGAATCTCAATTCATGTCCCGCAGCGAGAAAATAGGTCTACAATTTTCTTTACCCCTTTTATTTAGAGTTGAGTCCTCCGCTGACATGGATGATGCTCATGTACAACAATTTGTTTTTAATTCTCACGTGGAGTTTTTTTTTATACCTTTTAAAAAGTTAAAGAATAGTATACTGGTCAGGATTGCCATGTAGTTTGTTTAGTTCACTGCTGTTTTATTGTGTCAAGTGTAACCCGATAAAAGGCCCCTAAAGATGTTTGGGAAACATAATAAGGCTCTGATTGATTGATTGATTTTTCTACTCCACTGGTGCTCGACACTCAAGTGAAGAAGTTGAAGTTTTTTTTTTCCCACGGGTCCGAACTCTTTTTGGTGTTGTACATAAAGTTGTGACAATATTAGGCTAATTTTATATTTCTAAAAAATTGCTGACCTCTGCGTAAATAATTGCACTGATAAAAGCAAACCTTAAACGAAAAAAAAAACCCCTAAAAAGTCTGCAGGATTTTGTTCTTCGGTGTAACGGAGATCAATTGGTTTGTACATATAGAATATCTGCATACAGGTCAGGGTCAAACGACACTTTACCCCTGAAAATACCAGAGAACAGTTTTAAATGCCATAGGCTTTCTTCCAGCAGAACCGTGGTTAAAAGTTTCAGATTGAGAAAAATAGAAATTCATTCAAACACGAAGCGAAGACTGAAAATATATATTTGTATTGGACAAAAGTTGTTGCTCATTCCTTATTGACATTTTAGCCGTAGCAAAATAGCTTACATTTTAGTACCGCAAATCGCCTAAAATATTTAAGTTATTTTGCATAGTTTTCATAGCACAAATGAATCAGGAGTAGAAAATATGAAAAAAAAAAAAAAACAAAGCCAAGATCTGATAGCTATTAATTTTAGTATAAAAAATAGGTACGTACTTGTTTAGCCGGCTTTTCAGTGACTTGCCGGAGCTGTTTCCTTGCTGTCATGCATGTAATCGGTGACGAAATACGATTGTTCAAAGAGAGTGTTACTTTATTAAAATTCGAAAGCTGCAGAATACATTCATAGAGAGTTGAGACATAGAGCTTGAGTAAATGGCACATGGAGAGCATGGATTATGGGAGAGATATATTGGCGGCCTCGCCGACCAGCAGGTGCCCTTCAGGGGTGTTGTTGAAGCCAGACACCCAAAATGTGCAGTTCGACCCTTCTTGCGGAAGATCTAGAATAAAAACCGGGTGTACATAGTACACACTGGTTACAACTACTTGTTTGCAATGCTGACCAATTTAGACACTATTTTTATTTAGCCCATTAATTTCTTACGATATTTGAACTTAAAACACTCCATCCTAAGATTTACTCTAGCCGTTTTTGCTCATAATTTAATATTTTCTAACATTTCAATGATTTCGCTGAAGGAATGATTCCGTGCGAAAGTAACTGATTCTAACATTGTTTTAAGATTTGTTTTTGCATAACCTGCAGAACCAAAACTTAATTCGATGTAGGTTGTCATATAAGTGTCTGTTCGTCTATATGTAAACTCTAACAAAGGTTTTTTTATTTAAGCTTTACCTTGGACAATTATTTGAAGGTCATCAACAGTTGTGCTCAGCTTTTCACTGGATGGGCATTGCCAGGAACGATGTAACCATTCAGCGGTCCGGCTGGCACGTGAGGATGCTCCCACGCCACGACCACCCCGCTGCTGTTCTGACTCAAAACCTTTAAACCACCTGGCGCACCTGGGGCTAGAGAAAAAAAAAAAAACATTATTCGTTCAGCGAAACAGCCCGTTTTTAAAAATCTATCGAGCAACACTGGCGTTCGCCACTGCGTGGACACGTAGCGTGTGATTGGAACCGAGTCCTTGCCCAACGCTGACGTCACACTCGTATTCAATACGAGATGAGCCGAGTTTACGGCGAAGGCTGACGCAAACCCTCGTCTCTAATACATGATCAAAGCACGTGATCAAGCAATGCCAGAGAGGCGATGGCGAGGACGTTTGAAGAGGGTCTATTTTAGGACAAATTTTGAACAAAAATGCAATCTTAAATTTCTATTTTGAAGAATTAGCGACTACCTTGACGACGCTTTCGCGATGTCGAGTACTCCTCCTATTTTCATATAATTGCGGCCTAGTTTAAGTTTTGAATACTCATTTTTATTATTTAGTGATAAATGTTTCTTATATAGTGAATAATTCGGTGATACATACTTTATTGAATGCCTAAAATATGAAACAATCTAAACATTGGACATCAAAGTGTGTTGGAGGCGCAGATGGGTTCACTTTGAATGTAACATCAATCAATGGCAATAAATGTCTAGATAACAAATTTATAACTGTGGTGCCAAGACGCATTTTATAACATATATTGTTCTCAGTTATAGGGAAATGCTCCTTGTGGTGCTTTACTTCTAGAAATAGTTTGACTCGTGCCTTAGAATCAGTATTTCCTGAGCCATTGTTTACACTGACTATAAGTTTCGTCTAACGCGGCTGTTAAAAATAAAATGCTTTTCATACCTCGTGGGTAATAGATTGTTCTCGTTTTGTGGTGATCAGTAACCTATCGTTTCTAACAAGCCTCTTCGTTTACTTTCCTGCAGAGCAAGTAGGTAGTCAAACACAACGAACAAAGGAAGAATACCAGCAGACGGTGGCTCATAATTTGACTAGATCTCAAATTTGCAATGTGTATAGTGCTTAAGAGGAAGTTGGACATCTTGCTTATTCTCAGTGCCTAGATCGTATTGGTGAATTCTGATCGTATTCTGAGCTTTCGCCATTTTATGGGATCCTGCCACGCTTGGCCATAAATGGCTTTCTGCGTGTTCCGCAGGAGAGTGAACGCAAATTGCATTTTAGAGTGTAGCTACGTTCAATCATGTAATAAGGTGTCTCTTCATTAGTCTGAACTAATAACAGGTCCTTAGAGAAAGAACGAGTGGCATACAAAACATTAGGTGTACACCTTGTGAAATGCGACCAGCCATTGTTCTGTCTACCAGACAGAGTATTTATTAATGTAAGTTCAGAATCTATATTGCGATTAATGACAACTAGACTCCCGTACGAGTACTCAAAGTTTGTGTATATATATTGCATTCTGGTAATCTGCTCTGAGCAATTTGTGGAAGCCGTCACATATGCTTTTTGACAGAGTCTTGCACGGAGTGGTGTGTCAAAATGTGGCGTGGTCATTTAGGTTTTTTCTGCGTCACAATCTGAGACGTCAAAAAACGCGTAAAAAAGTGTCAGACAGAGGAAGGTAATAAGCATCCACACACCCGGAATTTACGAGCCACGATGTAGAAGGCGCGAATGAGCACTTGAAAAGCTAATATGGGATTTCGGCCAATTTTCAACATTAGCTGCCTAATAGATGAAGCAAAAGTTTCTGTAATACCGAGAACTCATAATTAGTTACTACAGTATATGCATTCTGGACATAATATCGGTTCTTTTTTAATACTCCGACCTGTCCAGGAGGTATTGTCTTAGGGCAGGCCATCTTTTTACAGAAAGTGGAATAAAATGAAATGACGTTGATTTATGTTCCGAGGCAGTATTTATGAAAATAAACTATTAATTAAACGAGATATATTTTTGACAGAAAGTATTTCATACAGGGTGTGTGATTTTAATTCGAGCATATAAAATAAAATCACGACATCTCCACGTGGTGAATGATGTTGATTGGGGCGAAGCTCTGGTGGTGCTGATGATACTGATTTTATTGTTCATAGGTAGTGCTGATGGTGCTGATTTTTTTTTATTGCTCATAGGTAGTGCTGAGTTCCGGGTTGCGTTTCGACTTCATTATTACTGCTTTATGGTCGGTGAAATGCAGAGCCAGTGGTTCTTCTAGCGGATCAGCTTGGATCAGCTAGAAGCCGTGGGAATGCATCTCCACCGCTTAAGTCAACGGTCCACGTCAGAAAGAGAATGTGTGGTATGCAACGTGGTCATATACACATTTGAGCATTTGACCGCAGCGCCCTCTCGCCTATAAACGTTGAGCCAATACATGCAAAGTTTAACGCGATTATATACGCATTTGACCGCAGCGCCCTCTCCTGTATAGACGTTGAGCGGCTACATGCAACGTTTCATTCACGACAGAAACCCCAGCTCTTGAGTAACTACCACATCTCAGAGCCCTCTACTCGTCCCGCAGTCGTGGCCGAGTGGTTAAGGCGATGGACTAGAAATCTATTGGGGTCTCCCCTCACGGGTTCGAATCCTTTCGACTGCGCAAACATTTTTTCTTTTTAGGTGAGCACGGACGCCGGACGGACGGACGGACAAGGCTAGACCCTGAGGAGCTTCGCCCCTAAAAGGAATTAGATTTAGTCGAGCCCCGTCGTCACCATGCGTTTATCAGTCTGGGCGAAGATTAGGTGAGGGGATAATCGTCAGGGTAAGTCGACTAATTAGCTAAACTTGTTCATTAACTTTTTATTTTGTTTTGTTTTAGGGGTTGTATTAGAATTGTGTATTGACGAAAATGAGCAAGACTTACTGTTGGGCTAGTTGGTTCAGTGTACTGAGTAAACTTGTGCTCGGAAACACAAATATCGAACAAGGAGAGTGGACAAGGACAAGTGCGCTTGTCCTTGGTTACTCCTTCGAGTTAGTCCTCTGTTTGCGCATACTGGATTACTCAGTGACGTCAATTACTATAGAAAGCTAAACAAATTTAGATAATTTGTTTAGGAAGGAAGCTTTTTATACTGGGTGTTTGCTTTTAATTGGAACCTATTTAAAAATGAGTGAGAGTTAGACAAGATCCATCTTCGCCATGTGTATACTATATATGGCGCTCGGTGGACGTTAGATGGGGAATAATCGTCAGAATAAGTTGACTAATTAACTAAAACGTGTCCATTAACATTTTATTAATGGTTTTATGGGTCATGTTGCATTGCGGTACAGACGGCAACTACTCGCGGAAGCGAAACCAATTTAGATAATTTGCAAACAGGCAATAATGTTTTTATTAATTACCAGAGATACCTTTTTACAAGAAGCATTTATACAGGGTGTTTGATTTTTTAAATTAGAACAGAGTCATAAAAAGAGTGAGAGTCAGGCAAGTGCCGTATTCACCATGTATTTATTAAGCTAGGCGGACATTAGATGAGGGGAAAATCGTCAGGGTGTCGACTAATAAACTAAATTTTTTAATTAACTTCTTAATAATTGGGTGTAGGGTTCTTGTTGCAATTGGAGTTCTGACGGCCATTACTATTCAAAGCTTGACCAATTTAGATACGTTTGGCAAAAGAAAATGTTTTCGAGATAATAAACTAAATTTTTAAATGAATTGATAAATTTTGGAAATTCTTGGCCCGATTAAAAAGGTAAAAACAAAAAGAGCCCCGCCCTGCCCAAAATGACGTCTAGAAGAGTGACGTGACGTAATTGTTTCAGTAACGTCGTCACTTGTGTTTTCTGCGCGCTCATCGGGAAAATGCTGCCGAGAAAATAACGACATGAATGAAACGGCCACGTCCCCTTTCCAAGTGCCATTGTGGGTAGGGCTTGCTGTGCTTTTTCAGCGTAGTTTTTAAATCGGACCTAAAACGCAGAAGTTGATCAATTCACATATTAAAAAGCATTGCCTCTTTACAGTTTAAAAAAAATATTTATGCGATATAATAGTAATTCCAGTCAATACTGCAATTCAAGATCACTCTTAAGACCAATAATTACACAAGTTAAGTAACAAATTTGAGTTAATTAGCCAACTAACAATGACGATTATTCCTTCATATAATGTACGCCGAACCTGGTAAATACATGGTAAAAAAGTGCTGGTCTTACACTCATCCCCCTATTTTAAAACATGTTTGAATTAAAATCAAATACCCTGTATATCAGGCTTCCGAAAGAAGGAATCATTTAAAGAAAATCCGAACCTATATTTTCACATTGATGTTTTCACTTTTTATTTTTTGAAGAGAAAATTCAGAGTGAAATAGAATGACATTGAATGTATTCTTGAGGAAATCTCAGAACTGTGTCTGATAAAGTTTGTTTTTTTCTTTCGTATTGTGCTGTCTTTGGTGTTGGATGGAAAATGCTTTTATTTGTACTCCTGTTGCAATATTGAAAATACATACTTATACAAGCTATGTTTGGGAAATGAGTTTTCATATTAAATTTATATTTAATAAATCTGTTTCTCTAGAAATATGCAAAATGCTGGCAGCGTAAGCAACGTGGACTTTTTCTCGTCCATGGATAGCTTCATTTGGCTACCAACATATACTGGAGACGAAAATTCTTCAGAGATAAAAACCAACATAACGTCGCAGGTAAAGGCTTATCTGCTATACGAAGCTTGTTTGGTTAAAAAGATTGGAAAATTGCAAGTATACAAGCGGATGTATACTTACTCTTACATGTTATTTTAATATTTAGATGCTGATTGATATGTTAGTTATACACAATACAAAATTGTTGAATGTTTTTTTAAAGTATAATCGTTGATATTTGCTAAATTAATTCACTTTAGGGCCACTTTAAGAAGCAGGGTCAACTACTATGTTCGGCATTAATTGGTGCATTTTTGTGTCCAAACTAATTTTTCGATTTAGTGAGTTGATTTCAAATCTTGATCAATATGCTCGAATTTGTGAGCTTAGATAATACGCAAAAATAAGATATTCAGAGCTATTATCTAATTGATCTTATTACAAGCAAAGAAAGTTTATGAATTACATTGTAAAACGTTTCACGCATCGCATGAACATAAAGATAAATAAGCTACAGGTCCCTGATTTGTAGCTTGTTTCAATAAATTGAATCCCTTATTTCCTCAGTTATACAGTACATAGAAATAACAAGCAATTCAAACGGCCTCATATCCAAAGATTTTCTTCATGCAGGGAATGCAAATGTACTGCTGCTAAAACGCTCAAGTGGCAAGAGACACATAAAAATCTACATGATACAAGGTGGAAACTTGGGATAGGAATGCTGGGCGCGGTTTAGCTAATGTCATAAAGCAACAAAAATAATTCTGCCGAAATCAAGCCCGTTTGTCGAAAACAATCAAAAGCCCATCGAGTAGCCGTACCAGAGAAGGACGCAGCATTACAAAAGCCCTCAGTCACCGACCCAGTTGCCATAGCTTACATAGACGTATAGATAATTTTTATATAAATGTGCTATTCTTCACATGGTTTAAGGTTTAAAGTACCTCAACCATAACAACGTGATAATGAGCTTTTAAAGTTTATTTTTATGGCTCATGAATGCACAAGACAATACCTACACACTGTAAAATTTTTAATTCGAACATATCTAAAATTATTAAGTGGTTGCAGACGAGTTTTGTTTTTACCAGGTATTTATCAAGCTTAGCGGACAATAGATAAGAGAATAATCAACATGCTTAGTTGAATAATTAATTTTTTATAGATTAGTTCTAGGGGTCATGTTGCAATTGGATTATTGACCGCAATCACTATTAAAAGCTAGATCAATTTAAAAAAATTCGAAAAGGCAATGATCTTTTAGATATTAAACATTATATTTTCATGTTTGCTTTCCTCGATTAAAAATATTGTGCGTTAAAGGCGCGCATCAAACTCTGCCCAGAATGACGTTTGGAAGAGTAACGGAGTCGTTTACGTAACCTCGTCACTTGTGTCGTCGGCGCACCTATCAAGGACACGCTGCCGATAGTGACGACATGATTAAATCGACTATGTCACTCTTCCATTTGTGACTGTGAGCAGAGATTGCGACGCTCTTTTAGAGGGCAATTTCTAAATATGTCGAAAAACGCAAAAATTGATCGATTAATTTCTAAAAAAACCATAACCTTTTCGCAAATTCCTTAAACTGGTATGGCCTCTAATAATAATTGCTGTCAATAATGCATTTACAACATGACCCCTAAAACCAATAGTCAAAAAGGTAATTAAACGATTTTAGTTAATTATTCAATTTGCCGTGGCAATTATCCGCTTATCTAATGTCCATCGATCCTGATAAAAACATGGTGAAGACAAACGTCGTCTCTCACCCCTATAAAAAATATGTTCGAATTCAAATTAGACATTGTATAATTCATGCGGTAATCATATTGAGCAATACAATACATTAATTGCGCCTCTTCTCCACTTCATTTCAAATCAGCACTAAAAAGGCCCATAGGTGTACGTAACGGGAGCCCGCATACGGCATTCAACTGTCTTAAGTATAAGATAGCATCTGCCTAGTCACAAACTATCTGAATTGCCTAGAAACCCGAGTGAATGTGATTTCTTGATCTTCCGCCTTCTTCGTTGAGCCTAGTAGGACCGGAAGTCGGGTGGAATATCAGTAAATCAAAAGCTAGTTGATATAGAATGTGCGGTGCAGAGAGCATACATGTACCTTATTAGTGTTGATAATTATAAAATGAAGCAGGTCAAGCAAGGCAGGCACTCAACAATGCCCGCAACGGTGTTACGGTACCTGCCATGGCAGTCTTGACATTTACAGTTGAGTTGTCTCCACAGCCAGCGTTGCTGCAACCTCTTAACGAGACACTGTAGTTGGTGTAGGGAACAAGGCTCTTGAGCCAAAGAAACCCAGTCTTGAACTCAGGTGTCCACCCATATATGACAGCCATATCGCATCCAACGTCGTCCGTGCAGTTCGTCCAAGCATTTTCTTTTTTCGATACCTGTAAACCACAGCAAGAAAAGCGTGTGAAGTAGTTTGTTACAAATAACACAGGTGCTTATTGAGAGCAAAGCAAAGCAGATTAAAAATGTATCCCAAACCATCACCACTTTTGTGCTGACATGGAACTAGTTCGTTTAATTAGGCAGCACCGGCAAAACAAATCGTAAGTGTACAAAAATTACGAAACCGTTTTTGTGGAAATAATTGCGCGTTTTATATTACCAACTGGAGAGTTTCAGTAAAAGAAGGATAAAGGGTCAATACAGGGCGCGCTGTAAGTGAAAAAGGCAATCTTTAGAAAACGTTATAGATAAAATGCATTTTCTTCGAAAAGTGATTCTTTCCAGAAGACTTTTGAAAGTCTAATGAAATCAAGCAAAACTTTATTCAGACAACCGACGAGTAGTAGAGTCCCAAGGGCTGTCAAAGAAAGACAATGACATGGCTTACGAGAGCGACCCCCCAGCCTCACCCCCTCCCCCTTACGGTCACCCCATTCCGCAAGCCCAGACATATGAATGATTAAGAAAGAAAGGGAACTTGCATGACCGACAAAAGCCAAAAATAAGAAATGGTCATTAGTATTAAAATGACCACACAGGCCTTTGAACAAATCGCCTTCTGCGCGCTGCCATCTTTGTCTGCTGGGCTGTAAAACGACTTCTGAGTAGGCACTGTTGCTCTCTTGTGCGGTACATTAGACTACTGTGCATGCGTCCACAGTTCAGTGACTCAGCATTTTTCAGCCGGGTGATAAGCGATAAAAAAGGTCTATAGAAAGACACATTACAAAGAACAAATCACCAAGTCTGCAAAAAAATGTCGCACGAAAGATATGCCATCAGCGCATTAAAAAATCCACCCGTCACACTTGAAGCAACAAAAAAAAAAAGCAGTTTTGTTTGCATCTATCGCTGAAACCATCGTATGAAGAATTGCTTTTTATGAGGAGCAATTTGACACTAACTCTAACCACAGCTGTTCAGTCACACGACGTCGAGTCAGGGAAGCCACGTCCTCCTTTTGTACCGTTACATTTTTTGTTTAATTTGTTTCCAAAGCTTTCGCAGCTGGCGACAGCTTCTCAACGTGTCCCGGAACTCTTTTCTGGCTCTTGTTGTTTTTATTTTCCTTTGCTATCTTTTGCACAGTTGCGTTGTGTGGCCCGCAAAGCTCGCGGCGCCGGTGTTTGTCAAAAGTCCCGATGCTGGCTCTAAACTTGTTCGGAAAATTCGGCGCCTGCACGTAGCAAGGTCGACTTTTCCTAGACGTCTATTTTAGGGGTGCATTTTACCTTAGGAAATTTCAAGATGTAGCTTATTATCTGCAAAAAATGAGACATACAATCTTGCCAGAGTCAACGGCGGACGTCAAGACAGACATTAAAGTTAACGATGGTTCTAATTTATGGCTGGATATCCCGATAGGTGTAGTGAGCAGATGAAGCTGGTTGTCTGCCCGCTGCGACTAAGTGCGTTCAGCAGATGTTACTATGCGCCTGGTTTATCCGATCTTTCGAAAGGTCGGCCAGCTTTCGGGGTCCCACTGTAGATCCTTTGATAGTTTAAAGTAAGTGTATCTTGATTACAAATAACAAAAGATATAGTAAACTAAACCTATGCTCGTGCTCGATTTTGGGTAGAGGATTTAAATCGTTTTATTAAATCCTCCCACGACATCAATCAAATACATTATACATAAACGTTTACACGTTTGATTTATATCACGTTGCGTAGAAATGTGGTTTATACATGCTTAGGAAAAGGCGTTGATAATCATAAAGATGGAAATTTGCAGATTTTTTTTACCACAGAGGAGACAAAAACTCCGGCAAGCAAGAAACAAAAAAAGTGTTCAAAGTATTCCTCGTGCATGTTTGGACACCGCTGCCGTAGTTTTGGTAGCTTCCTGATTTGTTTTTTTATGTAGAGAGACCTGACTTGCCTGATTGCAGTGGGATGAACATGTGCATGCGGCTAAATTCTCCCGTGCTGTCATCCTTTGCTAAACTGTTAACACGTCATTCCGACACTGCCATCCATAACATCATTTGTGTTTGCGATCTTCTTCAAATTTTAGGTGGATTAACTTTATCCTTCACATACAATTTGACTATACACTGTTGCTGCAGAGAAACAGACGAATTCATCGCCGCCATGATATCTGGTACTGCTGCGCATGCGTCAAATACATAATGGCGGATACAAAATATCGAAAGATTGCGTTTACGTCCTTTGAAAGTTTAATTCATTTAAACTTGTTAAGCAATTTTAATAGCAGACAAGTCCAGGCCAACGTTGTACGACCCTAGCTTGTATTTAATTGGGACCTAAATACTGCAGGATTTAGTTTTTCTTCTCAATGATCAGTGTTGTAAAAGTCAAAAACTGAATTTAAATGATCCGGTTCGGTGTAACTGAGTAAACAATAATGTTCTTACATAGATTTGTGATATTACTGGAGTGAAGTGTTATTGTGATATTACTGGAGTGACATACCTGAAGGTAGTCAACAGTGCTGTTAATGAATGTCCAAAAGAGTACAAGCCAATTTGATGTCGCTGTCGGAGCACGAACCTTCAATCCGGGCTGAAGTGGCACTGAAATTGATCAAGATCTGTAAGAATTTGCTAATATGGCTGACCTCTAAAGAATACATCTGCTCCTTGGGTGTCTAAATAGTCGCAGAAAAGCGCGTAATCAGAAGGTAGAGGCTAAGTTTATTTGTAATCTTTATAGTATCGCACTAATCAATCACTCAATGACTAGCGCAGTGCCAGATAATTCTACTATATATGTTACTACACTTAGCTACACTAATAGTGTGCATAGCCGTATAATAGGCCTCCAACTTTTCTCTAACTTCTCATTGAAACTTACAAAAATGTCATTCTCAACTTTTAAAATTCAGCCTTAGGAACGTTTTCTACATGAGTGCTGTCACACTTCAAGTTTATTTGTGTGTTGTTTTGATTGAGATTGGCTATACGTACGTTGAAAATTAGAACGAAAACGAGAATTTACGTTTAAAATTGTTTTCTGTCATGAAACGTTTCAGGTAATATTATCGCTGTATTCTTACTATTAACTAGTAATTATTGAGCAAATCAGAGTCTACAATAGCCTCCTTCCTTAAGGTGGTGAATATCGAAGTCAGTTTGCTATTCTCATAAATTCGCAAAATACATGAGGATTTGTTTCTAAGTTGTTCCTGTTCATCACGCAAATGCGACACCTCTTGCACAAATTTATACTTTGCAATTACTTTATTTTTTGCCTTTTTAGATAATGATAAGCATCATTAGGATTTAAAAAGAAACGCCTTTCCAACGTTTCCGTTTGCCACTTTTTTATACTGCATTTCCAACCTTTTTTGTGACGCCGGCTATTAAATTACACAAAAAGATATAAAAAACTGACAATGACGAGAAGGAACAATACATTGGCACCGTCAAGTGATGCTGGCAATGGTAGTAGGTGGTGTAATTAGCGCAACACTTGTTATATTTTTAAACTTTCTTTAATTGACTGATGTTCTCGGATGTGGGATCAGTCAAGAAATATGTGCGTAGTCTATGAAGGATATCCCAGGGTGATTAACTGCGCAGCATTTATGCTTACCTTCTTTCCACGTGGAAACTTTCGCCTTGGCAGGGGGGCCCAGCTCGAAGCGACCATCGATGCGTTCTATTCGGGCCCGAACTTGAATGTCAAAAACCGTATCCGAGCTCAGGTTGATTACATTGATGTTGTTGGTATGTGTGTAGTTTTCCCGGCAGAGTGATGCTGATGAGCAATAGCGAACCATGAAACCATCATAATAGCTGCTGTTCTGATCAGCAAAGGTCCACGTTATCTCGAAGGAGCTCGTGCTGTTTGAAGCCACTCCAGTAATCACAGGTTCTGGAATGACTGTAAAATATAATTTAAAGGATGTAAGTCACCACAAAAAGAATGATTTTTTACCGTTGAAGATTAATAATATTTCCATGTCTTCAACAAACAATATATTAACAGAGATTGTGTTTATTGACTGGATACAAAAGCGTTACGCTCGAATGTGCGGAAAAGCGTTACATGTAGGCCAGGGCAACATAAATCATGTGCAGCTTATTACAGGCATATAGAAGCATTCAGAAGGTATACTTAATAATATTAATATAATAATAATAATAATACTAATAATAATAATACTAATAATAATAATAATAATAATCTTCAAATTAATAATAATAATAATAATAATAATGCATTTTATTTCCATCAATGATACATCAATGGAAGAGACCATGGAAAAAGGCTGTGTCGAGACATCTTGACGAGCCCATGGCCCCCTTATTGTCAATGACATACAACTTGGTGGTGCAAAAATAGTACAAGAGCAAACATGAAGAAATTATACAATCATAATGCAAGCACTGTCTGAAAGCAGAAATAGTAAGACCATATTCTAATGGTTTCAAATCTAAAAACAGACCGCGAAGTTCAGAGAAAGACATTTCTGCAATGTTATTTTTTTATCATCTAGCCAATTTAGTATTTTAGGGAGCGTGCATTTTAACATCTGATACCCATAGTTATTATTACATTTAGAAACTTTCCAGCATTAGACGTGTCGAGTAGTGTACGTAGGTATACGGCACTGTAGGAAGGCTAACTCGGAAAAGAAGCTTGAGTGTCTACTTTGTTCCAACTTAAAAGAGGAAGTGAGCCTATAATTATATAGTTGTTTTATATCAAGTAAATGGAAGCGTTCGCCATACTTAATTATACGTTATTATAATTAGGCTTAATTATTAGTAACAAGCAACATGAACCATACGGCTCAGCAGGAATTGAATCAGAGATGGTGCGATCCGCGGTCCGAAACGTGTTCCGGCGCCACAAGAAGGAGGTAAAAGTGCGCGCAAACAGCTGGATTAAGCATCCCGTACGAAAATATCAGATCGAAACTGGAATGGAAAATGCGAGATCCGACCCGGATCCCAAATTAGGCCAGGAACAAATTTCAGGCCGGACCTGACCCGGATTCGGCCTGAGTTTTGTTCCTGCCCCAATTTCGGATCCGGGTCGGATCTCGCTTTCATTCCGGATTGGCCTGAAGCTTCCAGGCCTTCGGGTCGAATCAGGCCCTTGACTCCGGCGATGGTTTAGGGCTACGGTTCACCGATCGAGGTCCACCCGCTAGCAGCACAATACCACCGCACGCCACCGGCACCCACTCGAGATCCCGCGTGGCAGGCGGCGTCTTTCGGCGTACGGCGCCGTTCGACATCGAACGAGCAGCACCGGGGGGAACTAGATGTTGCCAGAGTATCGCATTCAATAGCGTCTGCTGTGACTTTTCTATTTTGACTTTGATCGGCCCTTTTGGCGCCAGAACAGATAAGGTGGAAGGGGTTCCAGGGGAATAAAATGTTATTTGCACACCAGCGCTATATTTTACAAAGTTAAAAGGCCATAGGTGATGTATTCTCTGCGCAAAACAAAAATTACACGACGCAGTGATCACTTGGGCCTTCGCAGCCGGCGAGGCGGGACACAGAGTGCCCGTATTACAACATGTTCAAGAACAGGCAGGTTAGGTGCACCTGGCCATTAAGCACCGTCAGGTGCCGGTACAACCAGCGCTACAAAAGAAACAGCTCACACTAAACAAAAAAAAAAGGACCAGCTCGCGTCGCAGACGCCATAAAAGTGGCCACATCGCACGTCTGCAACACTGTCGCACTTTCAAGAAGCAACGGTTGCGCCAAATGACCAATGCGGTCAGTGCGATTACAAGGAACGTAAAATTCCCTCGCAGCCGACGACCGACTGATACAAGGGCGCACACTAGCGTCAGGGAAAGCATGTGCCAAAAGGCGCCAAAAAACCCGCGCCACCACGCACTGCGCCACCACGTGGACGTTCGTGTCCACTGATCTGCAGTTGGAACACTTCATATCATTGACCACACACCAGCGGTAAAGGCGGTCCTTGGTTGGTAAGACTCCCCAAGATTTCTCCCACTGGAAATCACACACTTCTCCACGCAGGCTAACGTGGGGGAGCGGTGGTCCCGTGTATACGACGGCTCAAGTCCCGGCAATGGCGCCGGACACTGGGACGGGTAGAGGATCTCAAGAAGACGAGATGCCGGAGCCTTAACGTCTTGTTTTGATACATGGGCGCGGAGCTGCCGGAAAGTCTCAACAGAAGCACTGTAGAAAGGGGGAACCGTTTCCACACGGGCTCCAATGAGGGGTGGTTGCGAGAATTTCAGGTCACTATACAATATCTCGAGAAAATGAACCACCATCGGGCGGGCCGGGTTGTCCGCGTACTCCAGGATAGTCAAGAGGGTCTAGAGATAGGGTGGACGCTGTCAGTTGAATACAGGGAAAGCTCCTGCCACCGCGCTCTCGAGGGAGGCTGAGCGTGGAACGAGCCACCAGGGCCGTCTTGCCTGCCCAAAAAAAGGACACGAGAGAAGAGCGTGCCGGGCAAACAAACAAAGAGGGCAGTGAAGCCACGCGCGTGGCATGCCAGAGTGGACCGCAAAACACTGACTGTGCCAAGTAACGCCGTACGGCCATTGGGAAAGCATACTCCCTGGCCTCTTCTACGCTCGAGTTTAGGTCACACACCCGCGCCGACCCTCCGGGCCCCAAATTCCGGTAACTCGGACTCAATGCCTCCGAGATGCGTCATGCCTCGGGAAGGCGGCTACGCCTTCCCGAGGCACAAAATCCGGCTACGCCGCTGCCCTAAGCCAACTGACGTCAGGCGACTGGCTTCCCAGAACAAAGGAGCGAAGGCTTAAAAAGGAGACGCGGGACAAAGAGGAGTCTCTCTCGGGCGGCGGACACGAAGGAGCGAGCAGCGGTGACAGGAGACGAGGACGTCCGCGCGGGATTCGGCGGGGAGACGGACGACGGCGCGAGTAAAGTGCGGGGAAGATGTTGAGCTGCGGACTTGACCGACAGACCGGACATGAATCTGGACGACGACGTCCCCATGACGCGGTGTGGACGACCACCGCTGGGACATGGAGAATCTGCAGTGGCAGCGGACTTCCTCCCGGCCTCGTTGATGACTGTTCCCCGATCTCGAAACCCCTCTGGCAATAAGTGAGGGGATAAACCCTTTTGATAGAGCAAAGTATTACCGCGTCATGTTCATTCGGGGACAGGGTCTGAGGGAATCGGAGTTGGAAGCTGGCAAGGTCACCCCAAGATTTTTACAGTTGCGCCAACGGGGGAGTGGCAAGGGATCGCCGCGGGGGATCGCCACTGCAAACAATCTTGGACTTGATGGAGTTTAGCTCTACGCCGGACAAAGCCACGTATGTTGGGGAAACCTGAAGCGCCCCCAGAACACTGTCGCCATCACGGGCGAAGAGCGTCACATCATCAGCGTACATGGTTGCCTTGACCTGGCCCGTCCCCGGGAGCTGTAGGCCGCAAACACACGTTCTCGAAGGAAAGGTTCTAAGTTGAGCACACACAGAAGTGGGAAGAGAGGACGCCCCTAGTGAACGCCCCGTTTGACCGGGAAACGTGCTGCCGGAGCCTGAAGGAGCGCTCGACGGTCCGCTCAAAGATGCCTCTCCTGCATGGAACATAAATCCCGCACCTGCCCTTCAGATGATCCCTTGAAACCATCTCGACTCCCGCCACGTGCACGTGGAGGGAGTCTAGCGCATTCCAGGAGACTGTTTTTTAGGTTGGACAGCGTCCTCTTGGCGGATTCATCGCGCAAAACTCAAACGTCCAGACGCCAAGGACGCATGCCGCTCGCTTTGGGTAAAGAAAGAGCGCCGATGACGGGGCTATGATCCGACACGTGAACCGGCGTAGGCGGAAAACCCACCCCGGTGCATGACGTCACCACTCTGGTCAACCGATGAGCCACGTAAACGCGATCCAAGGGGCAGCTGGTCCTGCCGTCGCTCCGTGTGGATTGAAAAGTGACGCCATGATGGCAAGGCCACGCATCCTCAAATTCGAATTGACGCACTAGTCTCTACAGTTCGCGTGCATATCGAACTGATCGTCCCATTCTCGGGCCCCGGATGCTCGTCATCGAATCAAACACCAAATTAAAATTACCCACGATGAAGCAAGTACACTCATCGAGTAGATGGACATGGAGGTTGTTGGAAAAAGAGTCAGACAAAGAGTGGTTCGCGGGGTTATAATTGTTAAAAAGCCTGTACTTTATGCCCTGCAAAACAAAACCAAAGCAAATCAAAGGCTAGCCAGGACAAAAACAAAAATAGAATAAAACGACTATTCAAGCGCACTAATCTATGGCCAACCGATAAGAAGGCACCAAATCAAACAGTCAATTCAATAACGAAACAATGAAAGAAGTTTAGAAATTTCTGTAATGCGAGATTAGAGTGCAGCTCTTGAGGAGGAGGAGGGAAGGGTACGAAGGGCAGGGTAAAGAGTAGCTCCCCTTCTTCGTGCCTTCCCCTCCTCCTCCTCCGTATCCTCCCCTGCTCCTCTTTTGTGTCCTCCTCCTCCGTATCCTTCCCTCCTCCTCCTTCGTACTCAGGAGGAGAGGAGGGTAAGGAGGAGGAGGGGAGAGTAAGCAGGAGGAGGAGGAGGAGAAGAGGGTAAGAACCCTCCCCTCCTCCTGCGTGCCGTAGCCTCCCCCTCCGTACACTCCCCTCCTCCTCTTCCGTGTCCTCCTCCTTTGAACCCTTCCCTCCCCTCCAATTCCGTACCCTCCCCTCCTTCTCTTCCGTACTCTCCCGTTCTCCTCCTCCGCTCCTCCGCTCCATACCCTTCTTCATAGACCCTCCTCCTGCGTACCCTCCCCTCCTTTTCCGTACCCTCCCCTCCCCCTCCTCCGTATTGTACTCTCCCGTCCTCGTCCGTACCCTCCCGTCCTCCTCCGGTCACGCCGACGGCGACGACGACGCCGACGCCGCAAAACACGGGTACTAGCGCCTAGGAGCTGCACTCTAAAATGAAACAGAACCTTGTACCTTCTGCTCGCTAAATGTCCTCAGCCAAGCTGAAAGAGATGTCACGTGAGCCCGGCCGCGGCTTCTTGGGACGACGACCAGAGTTGTCTCGGCTCCGAGGGGAACGAGAGCCGCCGCTTGAGATGACGCGCTTGACGTCTTGGGCGTGACCCCGGCATGTGTTTGTCGGGCCAGAGTTGTCCGAGGTGTCCGAGGGGTCCATGATACCCCAAGGGTCCGAGGGGTCCGAGCTGTTGGTTGGGTCCTTGTTGCCTGCCGTCATTGACGCCACCGAGGTAGTTGGGGCTCCCAAAGAAGAAAGGTAGGTGTCCTTCGCCGCAGGTGACTCCTCCGCCATGATGACAAGGCGCTCTCTGTCGCTAGAAACCTCGGGGTCTTTCGTCGCCCCGCTCCTCCACGGGGTGAAAGGATCCGCAGCTGAGAAGCCATTTGCCGGAGCGACGGATAGCGTCTCGAGGAACGTCGCACCCGGAGCGTCCTGCAGCGGAGCGGGGCGCGGTCGTCTTTCTGACAGCTTGGACTGGGAATTCACCGGGTCGACGTTGGCTTGGGGCGCTCCAGTCTGGGTGGCTGGGCGAGGGGGAGTCACCTCATTTGCTCGGGACAACGGGGGGAAATCAGACGAGGCTGTCCCAGCGACCATAGATGAGTAGCTCTGCCGAGTCACTCAGTTCAAAGTCCCGTAAGAGCCACCGCATCGGCGGAAGTCGAACGTGCAACCGTCCGTGGCGTGTCCAAAGACAGCGCACCGGTCGCAGCGCTCTGTGATGCAGTTGACTCGAATGTGTCCTTCCAGTCGACACCGCCGGCACACCCGGTTTATGCCCGGGTAGTCGAAGGTCGCCCGGTGGCCTCCGATACGAAGAAAGTTCGGGACCGGGTCCGACTCTTTCATTTCGATTCTTACATATCTTGTCCCGGTCTTCCCGATTGGAGTGCTGCGGTACGTTGCATGCGCGATTACCAGGGCGTCCCGTGAACGGAAAGAGCTTAGACCAGCAGGTCGTTGCGGACATAGATGGGCAGGAACATGCAAGTTCGTCCCCTGCGTCCGGCTGGAATGATGGGGACTTGGGTAGAGGTGATGGTGACCAAGCCGGCTTCGTTGAGCTTGTCGGCGGTGGAACGGCTGTTGAGAACGATTTTAAAACTTTGCGCACCAAGGTGCTGCGCTGAATAGACTTCAGGAAGTCCGACAACGCCGGCGACCGCATAGATAAGATAGCCTGGCAAGGTGCCCCAAGGCACGACAATGACGAAGGTACGATCCTTCGGCGGAGGGGAATACAAAGCTGAAGTAGTAGCCATGACGCTGCGTCTTTTAAAACTCTAAAGAAACGGACAAGAAACCAGGTGCGCCTGGCCTGCGAAAAAGATGAACGTTGCAGCTGCCAACCCCCGTCTCCCAAGCGGATTCACCGCCAATTATCAACGAAGTTAGGACGTCCAAGATCGGGACGGGCTACCTGGAATCACCGGTGAGACATGGCAGTATCAAAACAATATTAATTGTGAAGCAAAACCTTGTGAACTAAAATTTGTGAAATCATCAGGCTCCTCTCCTTCTGCATTAATCTCTAATAAAAGTACATACAAAAAAGAACATCTTCCTTTTGCTCTCACAAAAAAATTGTTTTATAAACGCTGACATTGATGAGAAACGCTTTCAGGAAAAAGTATCGCAGACTGGATGGCTACCCAGCGTGTTCAAGTTGTACTGAAATTACCGGAGTGAACATTGATAATGCAGGAACGCCTAGATTGGGTCTGTACTGGATCCAGTCCTAGACGGGGCTGAACTGGATCCAGGTCGGGATTAAAGTAGGAAGCCCCGGATGAAGCAGGGGTTCAAGTGGGACACCACCTGATCCATGGCTGATTCACGCCGTATATGACATTTTCGTACGGGATGGCCGACGAGATGCTGCGATATCATTGAGACCGTCTGCGCGCACTGATGACCTTCAAATGAGGAAGTGGTGCACTCCGCGTTACCTCACAACCTTAAGAGGCACATAATAGGGAGTTTTCGTAAAGCGCTTTTCTCCTTCCGCTAAGCTATCCGCAAAAAAAAGACCGCTACTGCGTCTGCGCGCCATCTAGCCTTGACTGAAGAAACCCGGATCTCGTAGCGGGTTGCGGAAAGCGTTGCGGGACGGCGGAAACGATCCACGAAAACTCCCTAATAACGCACCAACGAATAGCGCAGCGGGTGTATGACGGCACGCCTTCACCTAGCAGCAAATACATGGTACACCTCGGTTACTTGAGTTAACACATGGGCCTTCTCGCAATCCAAGAGCACTTTTATCTTGAGGCGCTACACGCATCCTGGAAAGATCCAGAACCAAAGTCCTATACATAGTATAATGTATTCTACTTCGCTTATTTGCGTTATTCAACGCGCCTTCAGTGCCAAAACCTCTCCGCGTGGTTTGGAAACGCTCCGTCCGAGAGAACGCATGCGCATCGCGCATTCCGCGCTATCGCGATTTTTGCGGTGCACGGAGGGAGAGGGCTACCACTGGCGCACCGACATACGCGATTCACCTAGCCAGCAGGGACTACTGTTTCTGCTGTCTCGACGGGTTTCCTGAAGGATGGCAGCCACCCCTTTCAATTCAAAGGGGAAAACCCCGAAGCCCCGAGAGGCTCCACCTTTCGCAAAAGCTGTCGGCGTCAAGGCCATTGTATTTTTGCCGAGTAAGATGTGCTCCCGAATAAAGTATTTTCAGAACCCGCGGAAACTTTTCATTAAGGCATACGCCTTACACATTCCACTCCTGAACGAATTAAAACTTGCCTCGATAATTATAATAGACCCGATATGAAGCTGAGTGTGCCGTGTGTGCAGCACATTTAAAACCGACCAAAGCTCTCTGTAACCAAGGATAATTAATCCTAACACACGCATATAATACATATACGACACTTTCTGGGCTTACCAACACGATCGAGACAGGCAAATTAATTTTTACAGGAACCGAAACTGACGAAATTGAGAATTATAATTCTCAATTTCGTCAAGGCATTTTAGTGAACATTTTAATTGGACTTCCTTCATTGTTTTTTTTTTTATACTGTTCTTCACACGAATGAATATTCGCCTCTAGATCTAACCGTGTCACACCGTGCGGCCGAAATTGGTAACATCCGAAAGCGGGGATATACCGCCGTGCGTCGTCTGCTACAAGCTCAATTTCAGAAAAATCTATCTTGACGACGAAAGCCCGTTTCCGGCTGAGCTGGACCCTCCATATTATATGCTTGCTTTTTTATTTTTTCTTGTCATTTCTTGCTAAAGGTTGTGTTGTATCGTTTCACACGCGTGGCAATCCAGTTAAGTGATAAATACAAAGCCGAATGCTTCCAGAATCTTAGGGCTGTGGTTTTTAGAACTGTTGGTCCTATATATTCTTGTTATCGCTCGCAATCCATAGATTTCATAAAACATTGAATGCTGATTGGAGCTGGGGGTTGAATAAAAAAAATAATCCAACTGATCGCCACTCTTTTTTATTAGAATAATCAATTGATAAATTCATTAATTGATTTTTTCTCGAGTCATATTACATGAAAAACGTTAAAACCTCGTATTATGTTTACTATTTTTACGGTCATAAATGGCATATTGATGTCCCATTTCAAACTTCACGTTGTGGCGCCTACAAAAGATGAACACGGGAAGCCTTTTAAAGTGATGTCATTTTAATATTTTATTTAAAGAGTATAATCACCCTCCATGACAATCACAAGCATGCGGAAGGGGTTTACCGTGCAAAATGCATAAAATAAATAAAATATAAAAAATATAAAAGCAGGCGTTTCTCTTTTACTTCTTTCCACATTTTGTAAGCACAAAACTTCAACTAAACGGCAAGGAAAAATATGGTAAATAATGCATTACTTTAATAATTTCAAGGTTAGTCGATGAACTGCCCAGTCCCGATACGCGTTAGGTTAGGGCGGAAGGATGTCGGAAAGTCTCGTGAGAGTCGCTAACCCTCATGAGTAAAAATATGTTGCTGTGGCAGATGGTGTATGTGCAGTGGTGCGGGTCGTTTCTTGGAGTTGCAGAGTGTACTACATTTGAGTTGAAGATGATTTAGCCAGAAATTTACAATATTAGCCTCTTGACATCCCCGGCCGTACCCAAGAAAATTGATGCGGGTGAACCTACACTACCGAGAAGAGCACTTAATAACACGCACGCATATATGAGAACAGTTTGTTTCACTGAAGTTGTCTTGTCAACGAACAGTTTGCGTATCGTAACTAGAGGAGGCACACTGTCCCCACGGCAACGTAGTAGAATTGTTCGGACTCCTAAAAACTTACCCGCACCGTGACACAGTAAATGCAAACCTTGACTGCAGGGAACTTTCTTGCTCATAAAAGCTAGCAATAGCACGATAGTTTCCAATACAGCCCTAATTTCTCTCAATGCGAATTAGTTATATTAATCCAAAAAGTGAATGTTACGCGAAAAAAAGGTACATTGAAGCTGCGGTTGCACAAAAGGTTGGAATTCCTTGTTTTGTTGAATTTCCACGCTGGTGAACCTTTACATCTTTTTCAAAAGACACAAATCTTTAGTATTAATAGCCGAGTTCACCCGAAAACAGGCATTTGTCGTGGTGATCCATGCTTCCCAACGTTTGCCTAGAGAAGACGACGCATCCACACGAGCAATTATCTAAATCTAGGCCCTTTGCTGGTCCACGGCCCGTCGATCCGCTCCGTCGCGCTCCGCTTGGTACGGCCTGACGCATCCTCGCGAAAGCAACGGCAACTGCGTTCTCGGTTGACTTGAGGACGCCACCGCTAGGTGCGCTGCGCGACGCGGACGCCTCGCGCCTCTCTTTCCCGAGGAAGAAAGGCGGGAAAGGCGTCGGAGGCGGTAGTGCGGTTGGCGTCGCGTCTCTGGCATTTTTCGACTTTGAAGCGAATGGTCGCGTCATTTTTTAACGTGTTGTTTTGTTCTCTGAAGTTTTCCTCGTTTTATCGCACATGCGCCAGTGACACGTAAGGTCCTTAATTATGCCCAAAAACTGCTCCGTTCCTCTGTGTCCTGTAACGGAGCGTAATAATGCAGCCGTCTCATTTCATGAAATCCCTTCCAAGCCTGAACTGCGGGCCGCGTGGTTGAAGAAAATTTCGAGACAAGGAACTTCAAAAGGTACGGAATGGGTTCCTTCTTCACGAGCGGTCATCTGTTCGCTTCATTTCACCGAACGAGATTTCAAGCAAGGAGCAAAAAGGAGGATGCTTCTGTCAGAAGCTGTACCGTCAGTGTTTTTAGAGTACCCATCTTACCTTCAGCCGGCTCCCGCCTCAAAACGAAGACGACTTGAACGTGATTTCTGTGAAACACCGAGCACTTCCACTTCAGTGCATCCGGAATCGCCAACAGAGACCGAGGACACGTTTGCAGATGTTGGGGATGACAACACCACTGAAACTTCGCAGCGAGTCGGTGAAGATGGACGGAGTGAGCAAGCTGACATAGGTAAACCAAGGCTCGAGGCAAAAGAATGTCAGACCGTGTTTAACCTTAAGGCCTTGATGGATCACGTCAAAAAGCTAGAAAAGCGACTCCAAATGCAAGCAAAGCGCCTCGGCGAGAAACTCGCTTTCCTCCGAACAGCCAACAACAACGTTCGTGCGCGGCTAAAAGAATTCGAAGACAACATACTTGTTCAGTGCGTTTTGAATGTTGAGCAAGCAGCCCAGGACGACAGGTGCGCAATGTTTCTGAAGCAGCAACTCTTAAACTTTGAGAAGAAGCGTCCATCCTGGAGTGATGGCATACTGAGAGATTGTGTTTTATGGAAAGCTTGCTCGAGCAAAGGATACAACCACGTAAGGGAAAGAGGCTTGTTGAAGCTACCCTGCCGCACTACACTGCAGAAGTATGTTGGGTCATCTGACGGTGAGATTGGCATCACAAGCCTTATTTTGGAGCGCTTGAAAGTGGAGCGGGCTGGACTAAAAGTACAACAGGAGACTTACTGCTCTCTGATCATTGACGAGATGTCAATTCAAGAAAAAACTGTGTATGACAGGCAAGTTGACCGCATCTTCGGGTTTGTGGATATGGGCAAAGCCACTTCAGATTCAGGTCCACCCCAGGTTGCAAACCGGCTGCTTTGTTTTGTTTTAAGAGGCTTGGCTACCTCTTACATGATTCCTGTGGCATACTTTTTTACACGAAGGATGAAGCACGCAGAGCTTCAATCGATGACGCTTGCTGTGATGGAGGCTGTTGAAAGCTGTGGTTTTCATGTGGTAAGGCTCGTGACAGATAACCACCAAACAAATACTGCTATGTTCCGAGACTTTTCTGAAGATGGCATTTTCCAGCATGTCGTTCGCCACCCTCTCCGCGAGAATGATCTCCTGTTTCTTTCATTCGATTCGAACCATATAATCAAAAACCTGCGCAACAACTTGCTTGAGAGGGAGATGTCGGATGGCGAAGAAACGATTTGTGGTGGTCGCTTATTGCGCGAATTGTTCGATGCACAAAAAGACTTGCTGGTAAAGCCTGTTCGCTTTTTAACTCGCAGTCATGTCGACCCCACCAACTTAGAGAAGATGAAGGTAAGCAGAGCGAAGCATGTGTTCTCCTCAGAGGTGATAAATACTCTGAACTATCTGAGGCTAAACCCAGAGTGCCACCCGAAGGCTGCTGTTTTTCAAGACTCAGGCGCAACAATCCAGTTCATGGACATGATCAGAACGTGGTACAATTTTCACGACATCAGCAGATGGTGCCGGGAGCCCGATATGAGGCCCTTCACGGATGTGGACGACCCTCGACTCCTTTGGCTTGAGGTAGACTTTCTTTGTTATTTGGAGGAGCTGAAGATCACATGCCGTGAAAGCAAGCATCAATTCCTGACAAAGGAAACATACGAAGCGACGCTGATCACAACCAGGTCAACTGTTGGTGTAGTTGGGTACTTGCTGGATGACGCAGGGTAAGCCTTCCACATCTGTGGCATTGTTTATATTTTAGGGATGAACACCAGGGCCCTATGTTGCGCTTTTCGGACTCCCACTGCGACTAGGAAGAGGGAATTGACGTCAACAACGCAACAAACGCAGATTGGATGTTGATTGGTGAGAGTCCCTGATGACGAATATCCGCAGAAGAAAACAAAGGAAAAGTGAACTTCGTTTTCTTCTGCGGAAAGTCGTTATCAACGACTCTCACCAATCAACATTCAATCTGCGTTTTCTGCGTTGTTGACATAACTTCCCTCTCCCTAGTCCCCGTAGGAGTCCAAAAAGCGCCACATAAAGGTCCAGTTTAATCGTAGAGCCTAAGCCTTTCAACAAACATGCTTGCCTTTTCAGCTTCAGATATGTGCTTACAAGGGCACTGAACAGTGATCCAGTGGAATCAGTATTCAGCTGTTTTCGTCAGTTCAGCGGAGGGAATGACCGCATGGATGCCAGGAGTGCGGTATTTACCGCCGAGAAGCTCCTAAAGGTTAGTTGGTTTTTCCAGCAATTTTAGGGAGCACAATTATGTAAGGTTAAGAAGCAGACATCTCTCATTTTAGGTTGGAATCCTGGCTGCAAACAAAGATGGGTGCGCACCGGAGAGCTTCGAGAGCCGGGCTTCTCTCTCGCCATCGTTTCCACGCCGCGCTGACAGTGAAGTGATGCCTTGTGTTCAAGGGAAAGACCTGGAGTTGCTGGAAGGGTTGCGCCTTTCCTCATCATTTGGATCATCGCCACTACCGCTTCAGCAGCCGGCCATCGTGTACTTGACGGGCTACTTAGTACATGCATGCAAAGAGAAGGTAAGGTTTTTAGCAAGCATCCGTAAGGCTTCTTTGGTTCCATTCTATCTTTTCGCCTCACAAGATATACGCACTGCACATTGTCTCACAGGTCTCATGTCCGAGTTGCAAGACACTGCTGGAAGCACCACGCACAAACCGCGGTGCGTACAAGTACATGGCTGACCTAGATTCTGGAGGCCTCACCTACCCAACAGAAGACGCGACGTCGGTGTGCAGCACCGTCTGCACTTTCGTCGAATCAGCACTTAAGACCCCAGAAGTGAGGCGTTCAAGACGCATATCTAAGCTGCTCTACAGCACTGTGCTCCCGTATCTGCAAGATTGCCGGGTTATGTGGTGCAGCGATCACCAAATCAGAAATGAACACTGTAATGAGCTCTGCTCAATTTTTTTGCGGAAGCTTTTGCGCCCTCTTCTTGCCAACTGGGCAGTCAACCTCACCATGTCGGTGGAGAGGGCACTACAGTATGTACATAAGCCACTATCCAGAAAGTGTCTACGGTTTTGAGGAAGGTGTGCCGCCTTTCTAAACATTTCTTTCTTGTTACCTATATATTCAATGTTTTATTTGTAAATAAAAACAAACTATGGAAAGTATATGTCATTGCGTCATAATCAGGGCACGCAATTGCATGCGTAAGAGCACTACAAAAAAAAAAAGCTCTGCTTATTTGAAGTCACAAGTGATCTCCAGCTTGCAAGCTAAAATGATGTTGCGCGAATGTTTATAGAGTGCAAGGTCAGGCTGCGTTGAAATTGTGTCTTGTATCCACCATAAAGAAAGACAATTTAGAGATGTAGTATTATTACTGAGTTGAGTTCTTCAATGTGCATCGTACAGCAGTAATTCTACGATTGAAGATGTTATAACACGCCCGCTCCCATAGAAATCGTCTAAAGCGCGAAGTCAACCCTTGACAGCCAAGCAGTTTTTCAGAAGCTGTGAAGCCTAATTTCTCGTAAACTCGACTGGATATGATACGCGGATGAGCCGATTAGCTTGCAGTCTTATTTAAAAAAACAAAATCAAGAAAAAACTAACATTTACGTAGCGAAGCCGGCTAAGCCCCTCGCCCCGCGTATCACCGGTACGCAGGCCCGCTCTCCATCGGACGATCTGCTGACCGTCAGCGCTCGGTAGCGCCACTCTCATCGCCGCGGCCACTTTTCGCACTTTCGTTCCCACCGGGAGGGAGAGCCACGCGTCAGGCCGTACCAAGCGGAGAGCGACGGAGCGGATCGAGGGGCCGTGGTGTGGTTGACGGTGTGTGTCCTCCGCGTGCTCGGGTGCCCCCGTGTGAGTGTGGCCTCGGCTCGAGCTGATACCGCGGGTTGTTCTAGAGTACCTTCATACACACGCGCGCTTTTGCTTGAGTGGTGACATCTCAGCCATTTTTCCGTGCAATCGTTTCTTGTGCATCTTAAAGTGCGCGCAATCCGGTGTCACTCAGATCGAGCGCGTAGCTTTGGCTAATGCATAGACGCCATTTTACCGCCCAAGTCACGCACCGAGTACGCGAAAGCGTCACGCGCAGCCACATTCAGATCAACAACGGATGTCTTCACCATGTGACAGACAGACGTGTAGGCACCCTAGGCTGTTCTTTTTTTCTTCCTTCAATACATCGAGTTGTGAGTTTGCGCTTGTCTCTTCTCTCTTCCCTCTTCACTGTTCCTTTCTATTTGTGCACAATTTTGGACCATGCAGGATAGGAATTTGGAAGCGTTGTAAAATGTGAATATGGTTTCTATAGACTGCCTGAAATATTTTTGTATGGACAACTGTAAGCTATAGTACCTGCAAGAAAGTTTTTTTTTTTTCCTTTAAAACTACTTGGGCACTCGGAGTAATTTGCAATGTTAAAACACTACCGCCATTTCTTTTTAGATACCAGCTGCCAGGAGCTTACCAGATGCACGGTAAGTTCCTGATTTATTTAATTCCCGTTCCTACAAAATAAGCCACACTTCACTAATTATGTCCTATCAGTTACCACCACAAGGCAGCCGTTTAAAAAGGTATGAATATTAGTGAGTGAAATAATAGTGATGACTAGAATCACCCTTCACACTTATTGAGAAGGATGACTCAGCACATTAAGTAGAATGACTCTGTACATTAAGAGGGATGACTAAGCGAGTAAATCACGTATTTGTCTTTATGCATCGGCGCTTAGGCTTTCGCCTTCAAACCGTCTTAGGGATAACATAAGATACCCTGTGAATTTTCTTGTGCCTGCTTCATCCAGGATTCTTACAAATTTACTACACTCTAAGAAATGCCTGCGCCTCTACTTACCCGCAAAACCCTCGAAGAGCAAATCTCTGCGATCTACAAAATCAGTTCAGCGAATGATGAAGCGGAACATCCGTTTAGACCTAAAAATGAAGTCTGTACTGTGGCATTACGCAGTGCGAAGCGTCATGCTTGCATTGCGTAATGCCACAGCGCAGACTTCATTTTTTTTGGTCTAAACAGATGTTCCGCCTCATCATTAGCTGAGCTGATTTTGTAGATCTCAAAGATTGGCTCTTCGAGTGTTTTGCGGGTAAGTAGACGTGCAGGCATTTCTTAGAGTGTACTGTAGTGTCTAGGGACTGTAAAATAAGGTGACTTTTACTTGAGTTCACAAATCGTGTGCAACGTTATTCAAGGCACACGCGGATGAACGAAGCTCCGTGTAATTGTTTGTTTGTATGAGCTCTCGCATATGTAAAGCGCCCCTGAAGCCATGCGCTCGCTCATTCGACCATAACACCGAGCAAACCTAGTAATATACCGCTTGGAATTCGAACAAGTTGTAGAATGTACAGGTATAGGAGGGCGTTGCGACTTAACCGAAATAAACTTTGTGCTGATTGACCGGAATACCAAGGAGCATAATATTTTCGTGGGATCACGAGTAACACGGGCTCGCCCTTACTGCAGGTTAAAACTAAATGGCTGCCCTTGCATGGATGCAACAATAGAACATCTAAACGAGGTGACGTATCAAATCGGCCCTTGTAAAGGCGTGTAGATTTGCAAGTCAAGCGAATTCTATTCAATCTGATAGAAGGAGTGGTTAGAGAACTTCAAGTCGCACCAAGATCTCAATGAAAACGTTGGCGAATCGAATCCAGTTCTCTCTCGAGATATGAGTGTTATTTATGTAGTGGTATGGTGTTACCTTTTAGCGAACAGACGACAGACCATAAACACCGCGCCGCCCTGCGGAGCCGGGGAGAGTCGCGTGTGGACGCGCTCCCACTCATGGACGTTGCACGGATAAGCCGTTTATCGTTATTCTGGAACCGTAGCTCTACCTGTTTAAATAAATCGTTACGTGATACTGTCGTACTCACGTCGCGGCCAGGATCTAGCAATAATACTGTTCGGGTGTACCGGAAGGCGATGCTGAATGACCAACATGGCGGCAGTCAAGGCAGCTAAGGCAGCAATTGACCGCGTGAATTCAGCTTCAAGGAAAATTGCAGAAACGTTAAACAGAGAGCAAGCGCGGCAACTTTGATGGGCATTTTCGCTGCTTTGAAGAAGCTTCAAAATTTGAAAGCTGGTGACTTCCGGAACGCTGGGCGAACCGGAATTGGTAAACAGCTAGCTCACGGGGATTGCACTGTAATCATTCGACACGAGGTGTGGCTACCATTCAATGCGAATTAATGTAAACGCTATGGTTAAAGGGGATTCAATGCACTAACTCGATTTGATACGCTACGATCCCAAAATAGTGATAGGCATTGTCTTTGTACAATCCTTTCGCAAGAATGTCTCTGACACAGATGTATTATCACTGGTATTAGCCAAAAAGTGCTGATGACGTTGCATATCAAGGTTCGCGCATTATTTTTTGTCTCGCGAAAAACTGTTGAAAGCGAGATGGAATGAAAACAGTCTAATAAACAGATATAAAGTTCGGCTTTGCACAAGTAGATTAGATCAGAGCAGCTGGCGCACTTCTCTTCCCGACAACCGACGCCTTTCCAGGGCATCCTGCTTTATAATGAAAAATAGCTTAGTTTCCGACCAAATATAGCACTAGCGGTCCGGGCCAGATACCAATGTTTCGAAACTAGCCGTTATCTGATTTAGAAATTACGTTATCATCAGAAAGTTTGAATAGGAAAATGGGGCCCGTTACCGTAGCTGACGTCATTCATCTCCATGTATGCGTGGGCCTCGTCGACACTATTTGCTCATTTAAAATTTCTGAAATCACTTTAAAATTTTGAGCACGATAACGGTCAAATTTGAAACTTTGTCATCTTGTTCGGGCCGCTGGTCTACACTTGAAAGGAGACTGAGCGTTCGGCGGTTGTACATTAATTGTGGGGCAAAAAAAAAAAAAAATACAACCTTAAGTTTTACGTTTTCTTTTTCTTTTTTTTTTTTTTTGGGGGGGGGGGGACAATTTGTACATGTCTTTAAATTCAAAATAAATACGTACAGGTAGATATGACACTATCTTATGGTGCATCGTGTCATTCCTACTCTTTGTTTCGGTGAAGTCATCTTCTCAAATATGCCTCTTTTTTATGTCACGTTCAAGGCTAAACGAAATACTCTACGTAATAAGTTAATCGTGTATTTAAAATAGTTTTGGAAGTAAAATTTATATTAAATAAGCCGATAAATGCTTTGATCGGGGTCCAGGTTTTCACTGAATATGATACAATAAAATGTTAAAACATTTCGTGTAATGCTTGCCGAAAGAAAAAAACACGTTTGTGGACATTTAAAGGGGCCTTGAGGAGGTTTCTGCGAACGCCTAATTATAGTGACAACTTACTCTGCGGGCTCTAAGCATCCTAGAAATTTTTAAATCACGACGATGCGCGGCCGATTTCCCCATTAAAAAAAGCAATCAAAGATCTAATACACCGAGGTCATCACGGAGAAGGGAGGGGCCTTTCCTGAAACCAGGACCACTGTCAACCAATAGCAAGCAGAAAATCCTCGTGTCTCCGACCGGCGGACCCGCGCAGTGATATCTCGAATGCGCGCAGCTCGTCGCCCGGATAGCCCGGATGTAGCCCGAATTTCGGACGCCCAAAGTCGATCGTCTTCGTAGCCATCGCTTCATCGCGCCATGGCTCTCCCTAACTTGACGCCTCTCGAGGAAGAGATGCTTTGACGAACAGCCGATATGGGGCCAATCTCTTATAATGCGACACCGTTGCACGCCGTCGTAAATTCGAACGAACCAAATGGTGGGCCGCGCCAACCGCGCCACAAAGGAAGTCCGCCCGAAGCAGCAGACGCACCCGACGACAGAATCCAGCGGCTCTGAAACACGCACCAGTCTTCCTCACTGACGATATTTGCGCGAGAAATACTGATGCGATGAGTCAGTCCAGCGAGCGCGCGCTGGAGAGCGGACGACCGGACACATCACTTCCGCGGAAGACAAAAAATAAATAAATAGTGCGCTGTTTTGGAAACGTTTAACGCAGTATTATGTTCCCTCGGCGCGAAAAATTAACATTTCTCTCATACTCTCGTTTGCTCTTATCATCTATAAAAGCCTACATATTTTAAAAGATTAGCGTTTGCAATCTCCACGACATGTCGCGTTTTCATTGGTCACATGATGCCGGAACCACGCTCCTCCCATTCTCTGAGATGACATCGGTGTATCGATCTATGATTGCTTTTTTAAAGGGGAAATCGGCCGCGCATCGTGGTGATTCAAAGATTTCTAGGAGGCTTAGTGCCCGCAGAGAGGGTTATCGCTATAATTATGCGATCTCATAAACCTCCTGAGGGCTCCTTTACCATTTCGTTTTCTTTAAGTTTTTATGCTCTCTTGTTCAAAAAGGGTAAGACGATATGCCCCAAGACAGACTCTTTAATTTTCAGAATTCAACACTTCCTTCTTTGATGGATTTTGCAATACCAGAGGATATGGATTCGGCCATGACGATGCAAAAACATTCAGTGGAGTGACAATGGTAGCGCGTCAGTTTGCTCGCCTGTAAGTATCGTTGTCAAAACGCTTTCTGTCGTCACTTCGTGTGTTTAGATCTGCTCGTCAGTACAATTCCTGAAAACAAGTTTTGTCATTTTTATTTAATTATGTGCGTGAACCATACCTTATAGTGTAAGCCCTTAAAAGTCTACCCGGGGTTTTAAACCAACCTTGAACCAAAAACAGCATTAAAACGGTTATTTTTACCAAACTCGGAACATAAACCCTAACCAAAATTCAACATTTGAT